>VKON01002709.1:219074-251602 GCA_009741485.1 Malurus cyaneus samueli | reverse complement strand
GTGTGCCGAGGAATAACCCAAGCGCCCTCTGCATTTGTGAAAAGAATCCTCCTCCAACCGCTTGGACACATCTGTTGCAAGCAAAAACAGTGTTTAAAAAAAAAAAACCCCAAACCCACCAAAACACATATTAAAACAAACATTTAACAGCAGGCAAACCTAAGTTGAGTCTTGGAACTCATCCTGTGGTCTACGCATGGTATAACGCACAGTTTTTTTCAATTCAAATTGGTGATTTCAATTCAGATTCTATTTTAAATTCAGCCCTTTGCATGGTGAAAAAATGCCCTGGAAAGAAACTTCATGCCGTCCCCCAGGCAAAGCCAATAAAATCTTGACTAATGTTACCATCAAAAATTTTAAACTTCTGTTTCCCAATAAAGAGACAAAAAACTACTGGTAAAAAAACATTCAAGAACTCCTCAGTCACTGCCTGGACAGCTGAAGTGGAAAGAATGGAAAGAAAATCATCATCTGCCACTTCCCGCTTTGTTTTCCTTCAGCCTCAGTTTGTCCAGCCCCATCCAACTCTTGTTTTGCTGCCTGTTACCATCAGGTACACAAAGCCCAGCTTCACTCACGACGATCAAAACAAAAGGAAAAAAACAAAACAAAACAAAAAATCCTGCTTGCTCCGACGTGTTCCGTCCGATTTTTTTTTTTTTCTTCTTGGCGATTTCTCATCATCCTGATTTTGCAGCTCTAAACAAAGCCCTGGCGAGGGAGGCTCTGAGTGACAGGGAAGGAAAGGAGCTCATCCCAGCCGTGTTACCACAGAAATCGGTTTTTAAGGCAGACAGGCGGAGGGAATAAAGCGATAGTTATCCACCAAAACAAAGCAGCGCCTCTTCAAAGGAAACATCACAGCAAACAGCGGGATTTCCACTCAGCCAGGACGTTAAAATGAAGGTTTTTTTTTTTTATTTAGCTAAAAAAAAAAAGAGAGAGACAGTCGTGTGTCTTGATTTGCCAGGCACGAGGAGTTGATGTTGAAAGAGGGGCTGTCAGTTTAGCTGGAGACAAGAAGGGGACTTTTATAGTGGATTTTAGATGGTCTGTGAATTCTGTATGAACACGCGCCATGTTCCTTGCTGGCGTTGAAGAGGGACAAGAATTCCCCATCCAAAACCATCGCATACAGGAATAATATTAGTAGAAGGCTGGGAGAGCATCAGTGGGAGCGACTTCTCGAGGAGTCAAGCAAAGGTGAAGACGTCACCAGGAGTTCCAAATAAAAACCCGGCAGCAAAACCCCAAAGCAAATGAAACTTCAGTGGAGAAGATTATTTGATTTTAATTCCATGAATTTTGATGAAGAGCTGGGGGAACTGTCAGACAATGGAATTGGATGATGGAGATATGGATGATTTTGGGGTGTAAGGCAAAACAACAGCGATTTTGCTCCCTCAGAGCTGCCGGGAGCTGTCCATGGTCCCAATGGAATGAGCAAACCTGCGCTCGCCCTTTTCCTCGCGCACGGAAAGACTCGGAATCCTTAATTTTTCTTTTAAAGGCTTTTCCGGTCCAGCAGATTTCGAGCTTTGCCTCTGCAGCTCTCGGTTCATTCCCCTTGTGGGGTTGGTGTCGGTCTGACCTTGGGAGCGGGGAATTCTGCCAGGAAAGAGTCGTGAGCTGGGAGAATTTGGGTTTGGGGGTTTTTAGAGGTGAAGTGAAGGGTCCGTGCCCAATCCTCACCTTTCCAGTGGAATTTTATCAGAATAAAGGAATTTTGAGTGTGAAAAATGCTCACCTGATCTCTCAAACACCATTGCTGTTCAACTCTTGCCCCAGCTAATTAAAATCGAAATTTTGCTCGATTTCAGGTTAACAGCCCTGAATTTCTTTAAGTTAAAGTCAGCTGGGAACTCATTTGGGCTCACCTGACAATTTGGAGCCATTTATCTCATTATGCCAATTAATTTGCTTTGCATTGTGTTTCTTTTCAAGGACTGAACCTGACTGGCTTGACATCACTTTCCATTTTAAAGCGTGTTTTTGGTATTTTATTTCCTAATTACCATTTCATTTGTCACCTTCCCCAACCCTGCGCCGCACTGAGATCCTCGGGAGGAGCAGCAGGACGCGTTTTTCAGGTGCTCAAGTTTGGAAAACTCCCAAATTTTCTGCGTTGATCCCTGGCAGTGGCTGCAGCGTAGCGGGCAAAGAGCTCCCAAACCAGCCCAGCTGGTGTCAAAATAGGTTTAATTTCATCATTAATGACTTTACTACATTAAAACTGGCTGCCCTTTGTCTTGTTGCTTAAATAAAATTATAATCTTCGCTCGCAGAGCACCTCGGTGGCTTGGAAAGTGGAGTTTGGGATTCAAAATTTATAATAAATAACTAGCAAATTATTACCAAATCTCCAAAAAATCCGTCATGTCACAAAAAAATCAGAAATAAAAAAACCAAAAATAAAAATCAAAGCAAAGTCTAAAAATTCTTTTTCACATACCTGCAGGCAGATCCTTCAACAGAGCTTTGCCTCTCATTTCTGCCGAGCCTCTTTATTCCATTCCAGCACCACAAAAAGCCTCTGGGATTCCCCATCGGAATAAAAATGGGCCTTGGGTTTGTGACATCTTCTTTTGCCACAATTGAATTAAACAGGGCGGAATCAGAGAGCTCTGGGGTCAAACACGAATAATTACAGCAGAGAAGTCGATTTGTTTCCCGAGTTCTGTCCCCACCAGGAGGAATTCAATCCCCAGGACTGCCCTGCCTGTTTGCTGGTTTTCACTCAGGCTCCAAATTCAGGAGTTTTGGTGCCAAATCCTTCTCTGGACCCTCAGCCCGGGCAATAAATCCCAGCAATAAAATTCCTGCCTGGTGTCTGAAGCACCAACAGATTTTTTTGGCATGAGGACGTGGCTCCTCAGCCGTGTTCTAACGGGGAACAGAGCAGATGCAAACCCGCCTGGAAAAATGAAAACCTCTGTTCTCTCAAATCCTAGAAGAGGAAAAAAATCCCCTAAATCATGCCCAATAAAGATATCCCAGCTTTGTTGTGTTTTACAGGAGCAGAATGCTCTTCCCTGTAGAACAAGGAGATCCCAGGATTTGGAATGGGTCTATCATTGAGAATTACAGCCGGAGCATTATCTGCGCCAGGAAATGTTCCTGTTCCCGTTCCTCCCATCACAAACACTCCCCGCTCCCTCCTCCCGGTATCTCTCTGCAATTCTGCCTCCCTCAAATGACTTTCTGGAGAAAAACGAGCCGGAGAGGTGTGATAGTGCCGGGCTTCCTGATGAAAAATGCCCTGGTGTAAATCACCGAGGAACTCTGCACTGATTTCTCCTCACGCGGGAAGGAAGTTCAGAATCTGAGATTTGCATCTGCTGTGGGATAAACAAGCAGAACTGAGCCAAGGGGTGGGATAGAGCCTGGATTTTAACCTGGAAAAGCTCCTCATCATGGGATAGGTGATGGGGATAATAGCCCCTGCATAGTCTTTGTAAATAATAATAGTAATAGTAAATAGTAATAGTAAATGTAATATAATATAATAATAAATATAATAATAATATAATAATAATAAAATAATGTTGTTAGATTTTTTTTTCCTGTGGGGATGGTGAGGGGCTGGGATGGAATTCCCAGAGCAGCTGTGGCTGCCCCTGGATCCCTGGAGTGTCCAGGCCAGTGGACCTGGCACAGTGGGAGGTGTCCTGCCATGGCAGGGGTGAACATCGGGTGGAATTTAAGGTCCTTCCAATCCAAATAACTCCCGAATTCCCAAAGGAATGTGAACAACCTGAGCAGAAGGACAAAACCCAAAGAAAACTCCTCCAACATCATCATTTCAGGGAGTAAAACCTTCACAGTTTGTCGGGCTCCAAACCCTTGAGCTGCCATGGGAACCCCAAAATGCTCACCCATAAACAAGGGCAGCATGCATGAAATGTTCTTCATTAATTTCCCTTAAATTGTTTCATTTTTATATATAAATATATATAAATATTATACATAATAATATATATAGAAATATTTACATAGTATATAGTATATAGTATATAGTATATAGTATATAGTATAGTATATAGTATATAGTCTATTTTATATAGTACATAGTATATGCTATATATATAGTGTACACCATATAAAAATTATATATAAATATATAAAATATTTTAAAATATAAAAACATGTGAATATTTTATTTTCTATAAAAATATGGATATGCATATATATAATTAATCCCCCTGATTGGTTTTATTTGCTGTTCACACTTGTCCCTTCTCATGCCTTTCATCCAGCACAGTCAGAAATCAAAAGCAACACAAACAGAACGGAATCAGTTCTCATCCCCTCATTATTGTTCACAATATTTGAGCTTTCACCTTGATTTTCACAGCCTGGGCTGAACTCCAAAACCTCTTTTCTCCAAACAGCTTTAGGGTTTTTGTTTCTTTCCCCCCATTCCCAAAATTATTTTGTTTTATCCGTGCTCCTCCTTTCCCTTCGCTTTTACTGCAAACCAAATAATCCTTTTCATTTCAAACTCATGTCATTGTTAAAGCCTCTTATTTCGCTCTCAGGCTGCATCTGTTCCAGAGGAGAATTCCAGGCCTTGGAGCTGCCAGGGAGTTTTGGGTCCCCATCCCTGGAGGTGTCCGAGGAGCACCTGGAGGTGGCACTGAGTTCCGGCTGGGACAGGTGGGATGGGGACACGCTGGGACTGGATGGGCTGGGAGGGCTTTTCCCCGCTCTGATTCTGGGATTCTGCGACATTTCCCTTCCTAAATCCTCACTGGGCTGTTCCCAGTGGGGAATCCAGTCACACCAACATTCCCATTCCCCACTCTGATCTCCTGATCCTTTCCCCTCTCAGTGAACAGAAACTTTTTCCCCCCCAGACCCAAACTCGGAGCAGCATCAGGACCCTGTGCCCAAAATTAACGAGCGGTAAAATGGACAGGAGCAATAATTACCCAAGCTGAGAGCTGCTGGGAGGGCATTCCTGCACTGATTCACTCCAGAACATCCCAAAAACCACATTTCCTTTGGAATAAATACAAGGTCAGGCAAAACCGGGCGGGAATTTTTAGGATGAGCACTGGGGGAACCATCAGCAGGGCAGGAAACACCGAGTGCACCGTGGAGAACTCGGGGCCCCAGCTGAGTGTTCAGACATCAAATCGGTCAAGCAGGAGCGTTTGAAACCAATTTTCCTTTCCCGAGCTGTTGTAACAGAACGATTATGCAAGAGGATGGAGAGGGGGGAATTAACGGCAGCGTGGGAGGACAGCAGCTCTCTCAGCGAGGAGATGCGCTCTGGGTTCTTAATAAATAGCAACAAAACGCACAGAACCAGCTAAAGGCGAGTGCTTGGCTGAACCGGCTCCAAAAAACCTATTCTGATCCTCGCCGGTTTAAAAAAAAAAAAAAAAAAAATTAAAAATATTACTAATTTCAGCAAGCAGGAAGGTGCCAGGTTATTTCTTGTGATCTGACATCTCTCGAGAGGGAGCTTGTCACCAGCTCCTCAAATTGAGTCATCAGGCCTGAAATTCCTGACTTAAAATACTCCTTTTCCTGCTCAGCAGCGTGCGCACGTCCTGGGCTCTGATGGAGGTTTCAATTCAAATTCAAAAGGATTTTCTCTTTCCAACTGCACGAAGTTCTCAGGAGAGACCCGGAGACCGAGGCTCCTCCCGGAGCTGGAGCCGGGCTCGTTTCGGGTCTTGTTTTTATTATTATCCGTAACCTTTTCACGCGATCTGGCACGAAACAGTTCTGACAAGTTTATTAAAGGCTTTTGTTATTACACTTGACATTTATGAAGGGGAGATGATAAATAAGCAGAGGAGTGACATGTTTGCCAGAAACGCAGGCTCTGGTGAGGGAGGCTTCTCCCCAGCCTCCCTCTCAAATGAAATTTACCCTCTGCAGTCATTCCCGTGTCTCTAGGATGGGGAAAAAAAAATCTGTTTTTTCTGCTCTTGAGCAGCCAGATTGATCCAGCGGGCTGAATCCTCAATTGCAGCTGCAGCCAATGCAGTCAAAAACTCCAACTTGGCTCCCCCAATTCTCTGTTTTTCCATCTCTTGGGGCCTGGCCCAGGGAGGTGTCCTTGACTTTGGGGCTGCAGAGGAATTGTTTTGTGTAAAATGGGAGAGCAGGAGCTGGGAACTGTCTGTGGAGTTAAACACTGGAGAATCACAGGATTGAGATACAGGAAATAGAGAAACTGAAATCCTGAGGCATCACTAATAGTGATTCTACTGATTTTATTAGCAATATTTTACTATTATTATAAATAATAGCAAAAAATCTCTAAAAAATCCCTTCACACTGCAGGCAGATCCTTCAACAGAGCTTTGCCTCTCATTTCTGCCGAGCCTCTTTATTCCATTCCAGCACCACAAAAAGCCTCTGGGATTCCCCATCGGAATAAAAATGGGCCTTGGGTTTGTGACATCTTCTTTTGCCACAATTGAATTAAACAGGGCCGGAATCAGAGAGCTCTGGGGTCAAACACGAATAATTACAGCAGAGAAGTCGATTTCTTTCCCGAGTTCTGTCCCCACCAGGAGGAATTCAATCCCCAGGACTGCCCTGCCTGTTTGCTGGTTTTCACTCAGGCTCCAAATTCAGGAGTTTTGGTGCCAAATCCTTCTCTGGACCCTCAGCCCGGGCAATAAATCCCAGCAATAAAATTCCTGCCTGGTGTCTGAAGCACCAACAGACTTTTTTGGCATGAGGACGTGGCTCCTCAGACCTGTTCTAACGGGGAACAGAGCAGATGCAAACCCGCCTGGAAAAATGAAAACCTCTGTTCTCTCAAATCCTAGAAGAGGAAAAAAATCCCCTAAATCATGCCCAATAAAGATATCCCAGCTTTGTTGTGTTTTACAGGAGCAGAATGCTCGTTCCCTGTAGAACAAGGAGATCCCAGGATTTGGAATGGGTCTATCATTGAGAATTACAGCCGGAGCATTATCTGCGCCAGGAAATGTTCCTGTTCCCGTTCCTCCCATCACAAACACTCCCCGCTCCCTCCTCCCGGTATCTCTCTGCAATTCTGCCTCCCTCAAATGACTTTCTGGAGAAAAACGAGCCGGAGAGGTGTGATAGTGCCGGGCTTCCTGATGAAAAATGCCCTGGTGTAAATCACCGAGGAACTCTGCACTGATTTCTCCTCACGCGGGAAGGAAGTTCAGAATCTGAGATTTGCATCTGCTGTGGGATAAACAGGAGCAGAACTGAGCCAAGGGGTGGGATAGAGCCTGGATTTTAACCTGGAAAAGCTCCTCATCATGGGATAGGTGATGGGGATAATAGCCCTGCATAGTCTTTGTAATAATAATAGTAATAGTAATAGTAATATAATAGTAAAGTAATAGTAATAATAATAATAATATAATAATAATAATAATAATAATAATAATAATAATAATAATATGTTGTAGATTTTTTTTTCCTGTGGGGATGGAGGGGCTGGGATGGAATTCCAGAGCAGCTGTGGCTGCCCCTGGATCCCTGGCAGTGTCCAGGCCAGGCTGGACACCTGGCACAGTGGGAGGTGTCCCTGCCATGGCAGGGGTGACAATGGGTGGAATTTAAGGTCCTTCCAATCCAAATAACTCCCGAATTCCCAAAGGAATGTGAACAACCTGAGCAGAAGGACAAAACCCAAAGAAAACTCCTCTCTCTCTTTTTATGTGCAAATGGACAAAAGTGAGAAAGGGTGAAAAACCCGTGAGCCATGGTCCATTGTGGGAAAATTCAAATAAAAAAATGTGAAAAATGTGGGAAAATTCAAATAAAAAATGTGAAAAACCCATGAGCCATGGTCCATTGTGGGTGCAGCCCCTGGCTGGGCTGGGACTGCCCTCAATGGCCCTGAAGGCCCTGAATTAAATAGAAATTTTCTTTTGATTCTCTGTGTTCTGTCTGATCTCTGGTTTAGACAGCCAGACTTAGGCATTTTTGGTAACAAAATTTATACAAAAGCAGTGGTTGAGGGGGAAACTGGAAGCAGAAATTTTAAACACAATCATCTTAGTAATCATTGTAAACATTTGGGGTGGAACAACCCTGTGTGAGCCTTTTTGTCAGTCGAAATGAATCCTTGAAGTCGTTATAAGGATTTTAAGTCACTGGAAGCGTTGGTGACTCGTCCACAGTAAAAGCTAACGATTCTCGGATATTAAAATGTGGGTTATAAAGAGATTTTCTTGCTGTGGTTTAAATTCCAGTGCACAGCCTGGTAATTATTGACCTGGAGAGTGACACTGCCATCAGTGATTTCACCGGCACGTCTCGGGCGTTTTGTCCTGGTGCCAGTTCTTCAGAAAACGTGGGCGCTCCATCTCCTCCTTCAATAGAAACCCCCTGAACGTTAACAGGAACAGCGAAATTAAAACACACTGACAAATCTCCAAAATAAATCTCAGCCTCTTTCTCTTTGGGCTGATCAAAGGGCTCTGCAGCCACACAACTGCAGCTGATAATTTAAGAAAATGTCTCTTCGGTCCTGGGGACAATGGCCCTGCGCTTCAGATCGATAGATATTCCCTTCCGAGGCTGATTTAGCTTTGACTGGAAAGGAAAGCAATTAAGGCAGGCGTGGAGGGGTTGGAAATGTGCAGATGTGGCGGTGGGGAGGGCAGCTCAGTGACCTACTTTTGGTGGTGGCATTGAAATAATAACGAATTTCATATAAATACCGAACGGCCGCCAAAGGGTTTCCATAGAAATGATAAGGGGAATGGAACTGCAGCCAATCCCATGAATATTCACGTGGTGCAGCTCGTTTGCACAGAGGGGTCGGGATCTCCTTTCAGGTCTGGGGTTTGGGGTGTCCAAGCGCAGATTTTTCAATAGTTGGCCAAAAATTTCTTCTCCCCCTTCAAAACTTGGGTTGTGAAAATTCGGCTGTTGAACTCTGGGTGATGCTGGAGTGATTTTTGCCTTTTTCCTTTCCTATATTTGTATATTTTCTATATTTGTCACCTTCCCAGGACTTTTCCCTGCCCTTTTCCCCAGCTGGAAATCCAAACCCATTCCAGAGCTCAAGGTCCTGGTTCTTCCTGGGATCCAAGGTTGAGAATAAGATGTTTGAGATCCATTTTAATAAAAAAATACAGCTGGGACTGAGGGTGGGGAGCTCCAGAGAAGGGGCTCGGCCTGGGGGGAATTACATCACCACTGATCCTCCTAATTGGTGCTTTTATCAATTATGCTAATTTCCTAAAACCCATCAAACTGTACTCACCCCTGCACGGGGTGGAGTTCTGTGGAAATTCTTCCATGGCTGCACCCGGAGCTCCAACAAAGCCCCACTTTTATATCACCTCCTGCCTTAAAATCATCTCGAGTTTCCTTTCTGGGTTGAAAAAGGCAACACAGGCAATTGTACCAGTGCTTCAAGACGGTGGTCTGGATTGCTTTCTTTTTGTTCTTTCTCCTTTCTTCCTTCCTTCCTTTCTTCCTTTCTTCCTTTCCTTTCTTCCTTTCTTCCTTTCTCTTTCTCTTTCTCCCTTTCTCTCTTTCTCTCTTTCTTTCTTTCCCAGATCTTTCTGGATTTGAATCTCCCAGCCAGTGGGAAAAGAAGCATCCAATAATCCCGAGCAGGAAAGAGCTGGAGCCCGACCTCATTTCTTTGGAGGAAAGCAGCAGCACGGGGAAGAGTTTCCATCCCAGTGTCTTTCATTTCCTGCTGTTCCTGTCCTGTGCAGATCAATGGATAAAATTCCAATCGATTTGTTCAACATTCCCTTGGAAATCTCCTGTGTGATCCTCGTCAGGCTTCCATACCCAGGCTGCCACATCCAAATTCCTTGGGAAATGTGTAAATTTGCTGAAATATCCCCTCCTCAGGATAAAAACTGAGCAGAACCTCTCCAAGGGTCCTTGAAGACACAAGAACGGACAAAGAGGTGCTGGTAAAAACATCATTGAGTGTTGTCAGAGCCCTTAAAACCAGAGGATTTTCTCAACAGTCCTACTCATGATAAACATTTATTCCCATTCCAAGAGGAAGGCAGTGCCTACTGTCTCCAGGATGTCCTTGAGTAGCTTTTTAGCGTGACTTTAATCAAATGTCATTTCAACTCCAGCCCGCTGCCGCAAATCTCTGGTGAAATTCTATTAATTTTCAATTAAACTTCAAGTAAACCAATTAGCATTTCCATTTCTACCGAGCAACAAAGGCAGAATCCGTAATGAGCCTTTCCAGTTGCTCACAGAGGAATAAATGGTCTGGATGGATTTCTCCGGTGTGCGTCTCTGCGAAACTTTGTCGAGTGTGTTCCCTTTATCATCTCCTCCTCTGCTTTCGGCTCCAAATTGTATTTCTGGTGCTGTACAAAGCCATCTTCTCTCCCTGAGCAGCATTCCGGAATTCTTTGTCTTCACTGGAAATCTTTAACCTTGCTCTGAGCGGAGCTGAGGCCACTGTGGAGCCCTTCCTGTCCTGAACAACTTCAGGATCTTGATTTGATGGAGGGCAGGGGAAGGATTTTCCCCTTTTCATCCTAAATGCGGGAATTGGAGCATTGGAATGATCCCAACTCTCACCCAGCTCGTTTGTGCCTCTGCCAGTGTCTCATCCTCTCTTTCACTTCCCCTGCTCGCTGCCTACTCGTGATCCCTGCCCTGAGGAGCTTCGCTATCACAATTCATTCCCTGAGCAGGAATCCTGGAGCTCTTCCAGGGTGGGATCACAACTTCCACTGTCTTTTCAAGCCATTCCCTGAGCAAAAATCCTGGAGTTCTTCCAGGATGGGATCACAACTTCCACTGTCTCTTCATTTCATTCCTTGGTCAGGAATCCTGGAGCTCTTCCAGGGTGGGGATCCCACCTTTCACCATCCCCCCAAGCCATTCCTTGAGCATAAATCCTGGAGCTCCTCCAGGGATCACAATTTCCATCATCCCTCCAAGCCATTCCCTGAGTTTAAATCCTGGAGTTCTTCCAGGGTGGGGATCACAACTTCCAATGTCTCTTCAATTCCTTCCCTGAGCTGGAATCCTGGAGCTCTTCCAGGGTGGGATCGCACCTTCCACTGTCTTTTCAAGCCATTCCTTGAGCATAAATCTTGGAACTCCTCCAGGGTGGGGATCACAATTTCCATCATCCCTCCAATCCATTCCCTGAGTATAAATCCTGGAGCTCTTCCAAGGTGGGATCACAATTTCCATCATCCCTCCAATCCATTCCTTGAGTATAAATCCTGGAGCTCTTCCAAGGTGGGATCACAACTTCCACTGTCTTTTCAAGCCATTCCTTGAGCATAAATCTTGGAACTCCTCCAGGGTGGGGATCACAATTTCCATCATCCCTCCAATCCATTCCCTGAGTATAAATCCTGGAGCTCTTCCAGGGTGGGATCACAACTTTCACCACCCCCCCAAGCCATTTCCTGATCAGGAATCCTGGAGTGCTTCTAGGCTGAGATCCCACCTTCCACTGTCCCCCCAAGCACATTCCCTGAGCACAAATCCTGGAGTTCTTCCAGAGTGGGATCACATTTTCCAATGTCGCCCCAATCCATTCCCTGAGCAGGAATCCTGGAGCCTTTCCAGGGTGGGATCCCACCTTTCCCCATCCCCCTGAACGCACAGATCTCTTTAGGGCTCAGCCTCTGATTCCCAGTGGGGTTTGACCCCGGTGCTGCCCCTTCCCCTGGCTGGTGCCGCCCCCTGAGCCCCCGTGACCCCATGGGGAGCTGGCGCCGAGGGGCACAGGGATGAATTTTGGCATCGAGAGGGGCAGGGATGAATTTTGGCATCGAGAGGGGCAGGGATGAATTTTGGCCCTGAAGGGGGCAGGGATGAATATTGGACCTGAGGGGGGCAGGGCTGTGGGTTCTGTGGGGTACAAGGATGAATTCTGGCACTGAATGGAGCACGGATGAATTTTGACCCTGAGGGGAGCAGGGATGTGGATTCTGTAGGGATCAGGGATGAATTTCAGCACTGAGGGGATGAGGGATGTGGATTCTGTGGGGGACAGGGATGAATTCTGGCCCCGACGGGAGCAAGGCTGTGGGTTCTGTGGGGCACAGGGATGAATTTTGGCACCAGAGGGGAGATGTATAGAGTTTCTGTGTGAGGCAGGGATAAATTTTGGCACTGAATGGAGCAGGGATGAATTTTGGCATTGAGGAGAAAAGGGATGTGGATTCTGGGGGGCACAGGGATGAATTTCAATATTGAGGGGGGCAGAGATGAATTTGGCACTGAAGGGAGCAGGAATTGGGTTTTGTGGGGCACAGGGATAAATTTTGGCTCTGAGGGGGCAGAGCTGTGGGCTCTGTGGGGCACAGGGATGAATTTTGGCACTGAAGGGAGCAGGAATTGGGTTTTGTGGGGCACAGGGATGAATTTTGGCCCCAAGGGGGCAGGGCTGTGAGCTCTGTGGGGTCAGGCTGGGTTTTGAGGCCGTGCCAGGCTCTCAGAGTGAAATGGAGCCACTGCAGCTGCTCAATCCCACACTGGAGTCAGGCTGGAGTCCCACCCGTCCCTTCCCAAATCCTTTAAACTCAGAAACCTCAGAGAGACCCATCCTGGTGGAGTTCCACGCCGAAATCACCAAACCCTCGGGTCAGGAGCGCTGCCGGGTCTGGGAGGTGTCCCCGGTGATGGAGAGGGGTCTGTGCCCCCCAAGGGACACCCCAAACACCCTGGGGGGCTCCTGGTGAGAAATCCTCGGGACAGAGCTGTGGGGAAACCCCAGAGTTGTGGGAAAATTCCAGAGTTGTTGGGAAATCCCATAGATGTGGGCAAATTCCAGAGATGTGGGGAAATTCCAGAGATGTGGGGAAATCCCAGAGTTGTGGGGAAATCCCAGAGCCTTTGGGAAACCCCAGAGCTGTGGGGAAACCCCAGAATCACGGGGAAATCCCAGAGATACGGGGAAAGCCCAGAATTGTGGGGAAACCCCAGAGTTGTAGGGGAACCCCAGAGCCATGGGGAAACCCCAGAGCCTTTGGGAAATCCCAAGTGAGAAAATCCCAGAGCAGTGAGGAAATCCCAGGTGAGGAAACCCCAGAGCTGTAAGGGAATCCCAGAGCCCCGAGAAAATCCCAAAGGTGGAGAAATCCCAAAAAATTAAAAAAGAAAAAGCAAAATTTTACCATTTGCAAGGGCAAAGATGAAGTTTATAAAACTCCTGAACAGACCCCAGTGCATTTTTTTACAACACTCGGGTGTTCAAAGTTTGATTTTTTCTCTCAGGAACCCCAAAATCTCCAGAGCAGAGCACTTCTGGGGCAGCAGGTGCAGTTCTGGCTGAGAACAGAGAATTTTACTGCCCTGGCTCTCGGCCTCTTCCCTTCGCAGCCCTCGCAAACGGCAGCGGGGTTAAGTGGCCGGAACTTGTAGGAACAGGAGAAACCGTGTCGAGGTAAATCGAGCAAAAAATGGGGCCGTTTGGGCGACGGGAGGGATTTTTATGAGGTTGTTGGGCTGTTTGAGCAGAGAGCAGCAGGAGGAGGGAATTCAGAGCTCCTGCTGCTCCCGGTGAAATGGGGGAGGTGACACCAGGGGAGTTCGGGGGACCCTTGCGTGCTCAGGAGGATGGAAAAACAACCAGAGATGAGAAAAGAACAGCGAAAATGACAAAATTGGGGTTTTTTTTGACACCCAGGGGAAAGGGAGGCAGCAAAAGGGGAAATCTGGGCTGGGTTGTGCTCGGGGAGATGGGGCTGGTGAGGAGCCAATGGTTCATGTCCACACGAAAATCCTGCTGAGCCCAGAGCCGGGCTTCCATGGAATTCCAGGGGAAATGAGGGAGATGATTGGGGTGGGGGATCCATCCTGAGCATCCCAAAATCCCATGGAATTCCAGAGGAAATGAGGGAGTCTTTCCAGGCAGGAGATCCCCCCTGAGCATCCCAAAATCCCATGGAATTCCAGGGCAGTGAGGGGGCTGTTCCAGGCAGGAAATCCACACTGAGTATCCCAAAATCCCATGTAATTTCAGGGGAAATGAGGGAGCTGTTTGGGGCAGGGGATACTCGTAGAGCATCCCAAAATCCCTCCCCATGGAACTCCAGCGGAAATGAGGGAGTCTTTCCAAGCAGGGGAACCACCCTGAGCATCCCAAAATCCCATTAATTCCAGGAAAATTGAAGGAGATGTTCAAGATAGGGGATCTGCGCTGAGCATCCCAAAATCCCATGGAATTCCAGGGGTGGAGAGGGAGCTGATTGGGGCAGGGATCCTTGCTGAGCATCCCAAAATCCCATGAATTCCTGGGGAAATTAGGGTGCTGTTCCAAGAGGGGGATCCACACTGAGCTTCCCAAAATCCCATGGAATTTCAGGGGAAATGAGGGAGCTGATTGGGGCAGGGATCCTCACTGAACATCCCAAAATCCCTCCTCATGGAATTCCAGGAAAATTGAAGGAGCTGTTCTGAGCAGGGGATCCACACTGAGCATCCCAAAATCCCATGGAATTCCAGGGTGGTGAGGGAGCTGTTCCAGGGGTATTCCTGTATTCATTCATATCCATTCCCATGGAATTCCAGGGGAATTGAAGGAGCTGTTTGGAGCAGGGGGTCACATGGAGCATCCCAAAATCCCATGGAATTCCAGAGGAAATGAGGGAGTCTTTTCCAGGGAGGGGATACACCCTGAGCATCCCAAAATCTCATGGAATTTCAGGGGAAATGAGGGAGCTGGTTGGGACAGGGATCATCGCTGGGCATCCCAAAATCCCATGGAATTTCAGGGGAATTGAGGGAATTTTTCTGAGCAGGGGATCCAACCTGAGCATCCCAAAATCCCTCCCCATGGAATTCCAGGGTGGTAAGGGAGCTGTTCCAGGGGTATTCCTGTATTCATTCATATCCATTCCCATGGAATTCCAGGAAAATTGAAGGAGCTGTTCACGGTAGGCTGCTCATCCTTGTGAAATTGTTTCCATTTCACAAGGAAGAAACCAAGGAATTGTTTTTTTATTCCAAGGACGAAACCAAGGGATTGTTTTCTTCCCCTTCACAAAGGGAGGAAAAAGTGGAAGCCTGGACTTCCCAAGGCTCTGGAAGTGGCACAAAAGCGAATTTTTGTTTCATTTTTGTTGCTTCAATCTCTCCCAACTCTTGAAATGGCACCTCAAAACTCCTTGGGATGGAATTTGGGTTTGGTTTTTGACCCAGCAAAATTCCTGCTGTGATTCTGAACACCTTGTGACAAACACCTCACATTGATTTTCCGTGTTTTTCCCCCAGATATCCCTGGAATATTCTTTTCCCAGCAGCAATAATAATTGTTAATTATTATTTCACTCGCCCCTGGATTAATTATCCCTCTAATTGATGATTCGCAATAAATAAGCTCTTAATTTCCATCCTTTCACGATTTTTTTTTTTGTGCAAAAACCTGCCAGGGAGCAGAGGTGGCTGTGCTTAACTGGGGCTGTTTTTGACACGGGGTGTAATTATGTCTGGAATTCCATTTGATTCATGTGAATGCAGCAAATGAGATAAATACAGACAGGGATTCCCCTTATGAGCATCCCAACACCCTGACTGGGCTGGAAAAAATGGGAAAAAAATTGAATTTTCGCTCTCACGGGTTTGTGTTTTACTCTATGAGAGCGTATTTTCAAAATAAATGGAGTTAGTGGTTGAAATTTAAGTGCAAAATTGAGGATTTTGGGTGTTTAGGGGAGGAAAAGAGCAACGGTGCTGCCAGTGAGGCACCACTTTGGAAAAGCTGATGGGAAAAACAGGAAAAAAAGTGAAAAAAAAAGTTCTGAGGGGTTTGTTCAAGTTTCCAACAGGCCTGGGAAAAGCTGAAGGGAGAAACAGAAAAAAAAGTGAAAAAAAGGTTGGAGGGGTTTGTTCAGGTTCCCACCAGTCCCAGAAAAAGCTGATGGGAAAACCAGAAAATAAATAATAATAAAAAAGAGATCTGGGGTGTTTGTTCAGGTTCCCAACAGCTCCGGAAAAAGCTGAAGGGAGAGATAGAAAAAAAGGGAAAAAATTTTGGAGGGGTTTGTTCAGGTTCAGTCTCAGAAAAAGCAGGTGGGAGAAACAGAAAAGAAATGAAAAATAAAAAAAGCTGATGGAAAAAAAAGAAAATAAATGGAAAAACCCCCAAAACTTAGGGGAGTTTGTTCATGTTCACACCAGCCCCGGAAAAACAATGAAGGGAGAAACAGGAAAAAAAGGAAAAGAAGTTTGGAGGGGTCTGTTCAGGTTCCCACCAGCCCAAATTTTTATTCCCTTTCTAACACAAACCCAGCCAAAAGCTGGATTTGATTTAAGATTTGTGAGCTCATTTGTCTGCCCTTCCTGAGTGTCTCATCCCACATCCTCTCCCATTTCAATCAGGGGCATTTAAAGTTATTTTTGGATTTATTTATTAGCGCTGGAATGCTGATATCATCGCTCGCTTTGTCCTTGCATCCGGCACATGTAAAATTCCCATGAAAATTCCCTGACTTTTGGGGCAATTCCTGCTTTTCTACATTTCTCTCATTCCCTGGGCAATTTTTGTGGGTTTTTTTTTGTCCCATCCATTGAGAAATCTTATTTTAGGAAGAATTATGGAAACTCACCCGTTTATCCAGTGAGGTTTGAGTTAGAGCAACTTCCTCCCCAAACTGGAACAAGCTCGGGGATAAAAATGAGATAATAAAAGAAGAAAAAATAATAAAAATGCCTTTTTCCCATTTAAGAAAAATTCTGTTTAACACTGGGCCACAAAGCCCAGTCTTTGCACTCAGCACATGTAAAATTCACGCAAAAATTCCCAAAATTTTGGGGCAATTCCTGCTTTTCTACATTTCTCTCATTCCCTGGGCAATTTTTGTGGTTTTTCTTTTTTTTTTTCTTGCCATCCCTGTTTTTGATGAGAGCCACGAACACCCATCCAGGGAGGGTTGGAATTTATTTTAGGAAGTTTTGTCTCCTGTGGAAATTCAGGAAAAACTTTCCGGCTTCCCCTTGTCCCATCCTCCCCAAAACCATTTCCAAAAGTCTCTTTTAGCCTCAGGAAATCCTTTTTCTGGAGCTGGAGAGGTGGATTTCAAGAAGTTTTGTCTCCTGTGGAAATTCAGGAAATCTTTCCCACTTTCCCCTTCTCCTATGCTCCCCAAAACCATTTCCAAAAATCTCTTTCAGCCTCAGGAAATCCCTTTTCTGGAACTGGAGAGATGTGAAATAAATTCATTATTTTCCGCTGGGAAACACTCAGGGTAGGGAGACTGAGGCCATAAATTATTCCAGATATTTCCAAAGTTTCCCTGCTCCAAATATTTTTTTTCCTGCTCAGCTGCTTCCCTGAGAGTGTTTAGATTGGAAAAAATAAAAAAAAAAAAAACAAAAAACAAAGGGGGAACCACCCACATCAGTAAAATCTTCAATTAATCAGAATTTGATTACAATAAGAGCTCAGCAATCATCACCCAGTGGCGTTAATTATTAGAAAGATCCTGTTGTACGTGGAAATAATTGCTGTAAACAGCCCAGCGGGAAAAATTCCGATTTTCTGCCGCTAAAGTGTAAACTCGGAGTTTGTTTCCGTCGGTGAGCGTTAATTGTTGAATTGTTAATTTATTTCTCATTTGGTTTTGTATAAACACCTCATATTTGGCACACAGAGAAGTTCTTGGGAATAGTTTTGAGCGGGAGAAAAATGTTTGGAATCCGAAATCCCTGAGCCATGTCCTGCAGGGTGATTTTTGTGTTTTTTCAATGCAGAAAATTCAAATTCCATCAGAGAAATGATAGAAATTTCATCGTTTATTTGGCAGAAAAACAAATGTGAGGGTTAATTGTTGAATTGTTAGTTTATTTCTCATTTGGTTTTGTGTGACAATTCATAAAATAAATAAAATAAGAAATAAAAGAAATAAAAAGAACTAAAGCACCCTCCTTGCTCCTCACAGGGACACCCTAGTGCCTGCCACGCTGCAGAAATGCAATCAGCCCTCAGAGAAAAATGGGGTTATTAAATCCCAGATCCCAGATAGGGAACTGCGATTTTATCTCCGGCCCAGACAAGATCCAATTTAGCTGATAGGGAGCCGAACCTGAAGAGAATTCTGGAAGTTGTTTATTCCCCCCAGAAATGCAGGGCTGATGTTTAATTTGCAAAACGTGTCCTTGTTCCGCTCCTTTTCATCCCTTTCACCTGTCAGGGAGATTATGGGATGGCAGAGGAGCTGTGGGGTTTTGTTCATCTCCTGGTGAAGGTCACCAGGATTAAATTGAGCGGGTCTGGATGGGATTTTGGGATGGAATTCCTCCCTGTGAGGGGGGGAAAGCCCTGGAATTGATTTCCCAGAGGCTGCCCCAGCACTGGGAATGTTCCAGGAGCTGCCTGGGATGGTGGGAGGTCGGGATGAGATGGGTTTGAAGGTTGCAAAACCTTTTATTGTCGGAGAATTTATTCTGCCAAGGAAAACGTATTTGGAGCAACTATTTCAGCCGTCACCTGGGCGCTTAATATTTTAATTTTTTTGGATTTTTTAGGGTAGAGAGAATTTATTCTGCCAAGAAAAACGTGTTTGGAGCAACTTTGAACAGGTTAATTTGTGCCCACAGCCGCCAAAGCTGAACCATCTGCTGGCTCCAAAGTTGATTAAGTATCACTGCTTTTAAATTAATAAGGGCTCTGTTAGGAGAGTAATTGGAAGTTGCATCAAATATGGATTTGGGATTTTGGGTAGAATAACAGAGAAAATATTTGATAAAAGCTTTGGACTATTTCTATAAAAAGTTCCACTTTGGTGATTACTGCAGCATTAAAATCCGAAATGTTTGTGGTTTAATCCCATCTGAAGATCAGGATTTGTAGCCCAGCATTATTCCCTAAACCCCCAGGCCTGACTTTCCCCATTTTTAAACCCTGGAGTGGGGGAGATTTGTCCTTTAGGAGGGCAATTCCAAGCTCTGGGAAATGTGGGGTCTTTTCCAGGTTTTTCCAGCTTTTGGAGGGATCGCCCGGATTCCATCAGGACCATGGACAGAGGGAGGGAAGGAGAGGCGGGATGGACAAAAAGGAAAAACCGGGATTTAAAAATGGCCGGAGGAACCGCTGTGCTCTGCCTCAGCTGGGAGAAATCCGGCTGACCAGGAACATTTTAATTAATTTTAATTAATTGCTGTTTACCCCCGTCAATATTCTCGAACAGGACCATTTTACATGGGAATGCAGCCAAAGGTTTTCAAGGAAAAATGGTCGGAGTACCTGCTGCAGCAAAGCTGCTGAGAGGGAATTTAGGGAGGCCGGGAGAGTTCAGGAGCTGGAGTTGTCCCTTGGGAAAAAATAAATTATTACTCCTGGGACAAATTTGATTAATATTCCTGTTTTGTAATTTTAAGGGTTTTTTTGGTTGTTTTTTTCAGCTTGGTTGGTGGGGTTGGTTTTGGTTTTTTGTTTGTTTTGGGTTTGTTTTGTTTTTTTTACGAGAGAGGAGAATTTGGGAATAGCGAGAAAATCTGAACAAGGAAATTCAGGGATTTGCCAAAAATCTTGGGCACTGGGTGCCTCATTCCCCAAAAACGCTGAGTGAATCCTTCTCTTCTTCCAATAATTTCACAAAAAACCAACTCCAAACTGCCCAAACCCGACAGGTGTCACCCACGTATAAATATCAGATTTAATAATTCAAATAATATCTTTCATTAATTCGATTCAACTCCCTGACAGCGCTGGTAGGAAAATCCATCTTTTGCACCGATTTTTCACTGTAATTTATCAATATTTAATGAAAACTTTCGATGGAGAGGCCAAACTTCTGTCACATCCCCTTGAACGTTCGGAATATTTCATTTTCCCAGCTGGGGAATTGGAGCAGACCTTCAGACAGATCTCAGGGCCCCCTGATCATTGTTTTTCCTCCTGGCTCTGAGTGCTGCTGATAAAATTCAGGAAGGGATTTGAGGGTTTCATTCTCTGAAATGCAGAAAAGAACCAAAGAAGCAGCGACCACCCAGGTACGCACTAATCCAATTATCTGCGATGAGAGTCTGAACCAACTCAGGTCTGCCTTAACATTTCCCACCTCCACCAAACTCCCAAAATCATCTAAAGCCCCATCTCCCTTTCAGTTTTGTTTTATTTTGGCTCCCAGGCAGGCTGGTTTTGTGATGACAACTGCGATTTTAGCTGAGTGTTAACAATCCGCGTTCTCCGCGTGCCAGCATAAATTTGATCAGGCGGTAACCGGCGTCATAAAATCAGTTCCCAGCGATTCCTCCTTGGCAGCTCGATAATCCACACTGCAGGAAGGAGATGTTCTCCAGGGCTTCTTTTCAGGGCTAATGTAGTGCAGGATGGTTGAGCTTTTTATTTTCAGAGCATTTTAGGATCAGGCAGAGACATTATTTGGCATCAGGCAGCTCCTCGCTCTGCTCTTCTCCCGCTCCCGCACGGTGCTAAATCTCCCCTTCCTCAAGCGTCACTGTCCCCTGCCATAAAAAATGCTAAAAACAAATGAAAAAGAAAAATTCGAGTCGAGCAGAGCTGAAAAATTCTAGAAGAGGTGAAAAATTTGAGTCAAGAGGAGCTGAAAAATTTGAGCTGAGTGGAGCTGAAAAATTCTAGCAGAGCTGAAAAATTTGATTCGAGCAGAGCTGAAAAATTCTAGCGGACCTGAACTTAGGGAGACGGATTGCAGCAGTGCTTGAACTTCAATCCCACGCAAATTGCTTTCGATTTTACCTGCTTTGCATTTAGGGAAATAAAAAAAAATCCACGCTGAAATTCCATTTTTCTTGCAGGCGCCCCCACGGAGCCGGAGCAGTTCCTGTTGCCCGTGCTGGATCCTGCGAGCTCCAAACGGAGCTGAGCAGAGGGAGAGCTCCCGATAGAAATCAATTTGCAGCACAAAACGCCTGATTTGCAGTTTTATGGCTGAAAACCCCTTAACCGCGGTGATTTATCGTTTGTAGTTAGGAGGGAAGGTTGGCGGGGGTTGATTCTCCTGATTTGGGCTTTTTAGGTTTTATTGGCGGCGTTTGCTTTCGAATATGAAATGTAAAACAACGCTGTTAAATATTGAATGAGTTTCCGTCATTTCTGGGTCCAAATCCCGCGTGGGAATTCGCGTAAAATGCAGGATTCTTTCCTGGGAAATGTAATGAAATTCCTCGAATTACCCAAGGCGGAACTGAAGCTCCCCAAGGTGCATTTCAAGCTGCCCGAGAGGGGGAAAACGACCCCCAGGACCTGCTGAAGGTCATCAAAGTGAATCTTAATTCCTGAATTTATTTATAAATAAATGGTGGTGAAATAGAACTGGGTGAGTTGGATTGCGGTGGGGGCAGCTGCTCCACGGCCATGAAGCTGTTGCAATGAAGGGGAACCATCTGGCAAATTTTAAGTAAATTTAAGGCAAATTTAAGGTAGAATTAAGGTAAATTTCAGGCAAATTTAAGGTAAAATTAAGTTAAATTTAAGACTTACTAAGGTAAATTTGAGGTTTATTTTTACAATCTGGGTGTATTTTTGGAACACAGGTGTATTTTTAGAGTGCAGGTATCATTTTGAAATCCAGGTGTATTTTTAGAATCCGTGTGTATTTTTTGAATCAATGTGTATTTTTAGAATCCAGGTGTATTTTAGAACCCAGGTGTATTTTAGAACACAGGTATATTTTTGGAACCCAGGTGTATTTTTGGAATCCAGGTGTATTTTTGGAATCCAGGTGTATATTTGGAGCCCAGCCATAACTTTGCAGTGCTGCACATGCACTCCTTTGGGAAGGAATGATGAGAAATCCCCAATCTGGAATTTGTCCTCCCTTTGCTGCCACCGCAGTTTTCCCAATGAGGTTTGGGTTTTTGGCTCACCAGTTCTCAGTGAAGTTTAGGTTTGGTTCACCGGTTCCAGGTGAGGTTTCGATTTTGGGTTCACCAGTTCCCAATTAAGTTTGGGTTTTAGTTCACCGGTTCCTGGTAAAGCTTGGGGTTTTGGTTCACCAATTCCCAGCGAGGTTTGGGTTTTGCTTCACCAGCTCCCAGTAAACTTTGAGGTTTTGCTTCACTTGTTCCAGGTGAGGTTTGGAGTTTTTGCTCCACCGGTTCCCAGTGAGATTTGGGTTTTTGCTTCAACGGTTCCCGGTGAGGTTTGGGCCACAATTGCTTGATTTCCTTGCCATAACCCACAAAATTCTTCCATTCCAATCTGTGTATGTGTGTCTTTTGTGTCCATTATTTCGTGTCGCTTCTGGCCAACAGCGACATCACCTCACCCTGAAGATCCCCATCTCCATTCTCTTGCCAAAACACCGACTGAAAATCATTTCTCTCAGCCTTATTTACAGGAAGCTCCCTTTATTCACCACCCAGGCAGGAAGGGATTCTTCAAGTGGGCGTAGATCACATTTATGTTCCATTAATTCCCCTTTCCCGTGCCAGGCTGGTGTAAATCACCCCCAGAACAGAACCAGGGGCGGGCACCTCTGACCATGGGAATGCGGTGGGAGCTGGATGCTCATCCTGCTGCAGCCCGTAATGGGAGGGCACTGATCATTCACCCAGCTCAAAAGTTATCTGGAAATATGGAAAAGAGTGGGGAAAGAGTGGGGAAAGGAGTGGGAAGAGTGGGAAAAGGGTGGGGAAAAGAGTGAGAGAAGAGAGAGAAGAGTGGAAAAAAAGCAGGAAAAGAGTGGGAAAATACTGGGGAAAGAGTGAGAGAAGAGTGAAAAAAGAACAGGAAAAGAGTGGGAAAAGAGTGGGAAAATATTGGGGAAGGAATGAGAAAAGAGCAGGAAAAGAGTGGGAAAAAGTGGGAAAAGAGTGGGAAAGGAGTGGGAAAAGAGTGAGGGAAAGGGGAAAAGAGACGAATTCCCAGCAGGATGCTCACAGAACCTTCCCCTGCCCCTCAGCCCTGAGAAGGGATCATTACCCAGACTTCCTTCCCAAACCTCGTGCTGGTGCCAATCCTATTAATAACCAACGCTCTCCCAATTAAACCAACTCCCAATTATGAATCCATTAGCGACTCCATGCAGGAAAAACCATTGTAACGTCTTTTCAGAGCGTCTGCTCCTGACAGGCCCTTTTTTGGGGAGGGAACATTGATTAATTCTGATTTCAAATCTCCAAGTCTTGAACTCCACAAAGAATTAATGAGTTGAGTTTCTCCATCTGAGTCTGGCTGTTCCCAAATTAACCTCACCCCCCATTCTCTTTCCTTGAGAACTTCTTGGGGTGTGTTCGAGCTTCCATCCTCTCCTTTTCCATGAGGAGGAGCAGAATTATGTAAGAAAATGGCAGCAATTATGGGATTAGCATAATGGGAACAATTAGCGCAGCAAAATCCGCGAGTTAATTGAGGCGCGCTCGTGTCTTTTCAAGGAGGGCTTTGTCATTTCTTGATTCACCTTCAATGCTCTGCTTTCCCTGAGCGGGGGTGAAAGTCGAGTGAAAGCATTTAAATGTGAAGGAATTTGAGGGGAAAATAGGGAAAAATAAGGAAAAATATGGAAAATAGGGGAAAATAGGGGAAAAGCTGCCTTTTGTAACTCTGACACCTGACAATGCTCAGCTCTAGAGCTCACTGATGATTTTCCCTTCAACGCTTCAGGAAGAAGGATGAGGTGTTCAAAGTAAAACATCATTAAAACAGAATTTTGTCCTGGGAAGAAACCTTTAGAAAAGAAAAAAAAATTGTGATTTTTGTCCTGGGAAGAAACATTTAGAAAAGCAAAAATTTGTGAATTTGGTCATGGGAAGAAACCTTTCGAAAAGCAAAACATTATGATTCTTTTCCTGGGAAGAAAACTTCAGAAAAGCAAAAAAAAATTTGTGAATTTTGTCCCAGGAAGACACCTTTCAAAACGCAAAAATTTAATTGTTGAAACTCGAGAGAAGAGTGGATTTTTCAGGCTCAAAATCAAACCCAAACCACACCAGTTCAGCTGAGATGAAAACAGATCAGGCACCCAACTCTCCCCGTTTGCTCTTTTTTATCTCCAAACCAGGCGATTTGTGTCCTGCCAACGCTGTTTTCCACCCAGGAAGGGCTGTAAATATTTCTTCACAACCCAGGGAGCTGTTCAGAGCAAAAAGAAATTGCCACAGGAGGCTGGGAGTGCGAAATGAGCTCCTGTCCGACTTTATTAAAGCTTGTCTTTAATTTCATTCCAGCAAATAACTGCGTTGGGTTTGAAACCTTCCCTTGGGTGTAAAAAACCTTAGAGAATGTTGCCTTTTTTTCCCTCTTCTTTTTCTTTTTTTTTTTTTTTTTTAATCTGCTTTTGCCCTTTCTCCCCTTTCCCAGCAAAGAATCCATTTATTGTAGCTGATTGTAACATTTCTCCTTTTCAGTTTCTTGGCTCTTTGCGTTTCTCACTCTGTGCCGTGAATTCCTAATTCCCAACAGGGATTTAGGAGCTCTGCTAAGAACTGGAGGAACCTGAGTGTTTTTTTATCCCTAAAAATTGTCCTCTCTTCCCTCAGGCACCTGAGGGAGGGCAGGAATTCCAATGTTTTCAGGTTTGTAGTTACCAACCACATAGAATTATTTTGGAAAATGAGCCCTTATTTTTGGCTGTGGTTTGGGAAAACTCAGTGATAAATAGCAAATATTTTTGGCATGAATGGCCCTAACCCCCCCCAGATTTACCCCAATCACCCAATATTTAATCACCCAGGTTTGGGAAAACTCATTGATAATTATAAAATATTTATGGCATGAGTGGCCCCAATCTGACCCAAATCCACCCTTGATCACCCAAAATTTAATCACCCGTTATTTACTGCGTTATTGGTGGTTTTTCCAGATAAAAATCCCTTTCCAAAGGGACAGAAGCAGAGATTCTTCCCTGAAAAGGAACTGAGCCATTCTCCATGTGCAGCAGAGCACGGAGAGGACAAGGACAGCTTGGGATGTTTGTCCCACTTTTGCCTAACTCGCCGTGTAGGGCAATTTGCCGAGTTTAATTAGCAAATCATCATTAGTCCATTATGTGACTTCGAAAGGTGGAATTGTTTCCCGGTTTATGAGGAGCACAAACAGTGTAAAGAAACCCAGCCATGTGGCAAGAACAAACTTCTGTTTGGTCTGCCTAACGAAAATTGGCTTTTAGGGTTTGATTTTAATATTTGAAAGTGCCCCTCGCTGCCCTCCCTCCCAGCAGCCCGGGAATGGCAGATGGTTTTCTGAAGAGCTGGAAGAAGAAATGCCATTTATTTGTGGGATTCCAGGCACAATTTCTTTGCCTAAAACCCCCGAGGATGTGTAAAACTGCTAAAAAAAGAGAGCTGCCACGACTTCCTTTGATTAATGGATGGCTGAAGGAGAAGTGTTTCGCAGAAAATTTACAAATTCGGGACCGTTTCTTTCAGAATAGCATCAACAAATCCAAAATGCATCGTCAGGAGTTGATGTGTTCCAGTGGCCAGGCCCTTGTGAGCTGAAAATGAAATAAAAAGTGGTTTCTTTGACCCCAAATGGGTGCAATAATGAGTTTGGGTTCTTTTTGGGATATTTGGCTCCTGATTTCTGAAAGGCGCAATGTCAGGTAGGAATTGCGGCTGATACGGGAGCGGTGATTTGACACCTGCTGACTCCAAATATTTAATTAAAACTCGGGGCAGGAGAGTAATAATTTACCAGAATTATAAAAGGCTTTGGCTGGCAGCGAGAGGCATTTGGGGATCAAAGATCACAACCTTGCTGAGTAAAGAGGGGCTCGGTTTAATGAGCACTGATTCAACATCATTTAAATGTGTGGCCAGAAAAAAAAAAACCAAAAAAAACAACCCCGTAATGGAATGTAACGGAACATAAATTCTCCAAGGAGAAAATCGAGCCTCCGTATTTCACATCCCAAAGGTTTGACAAGGACGTGGACGGAGTTCCCTGGTGCTGGGGGAAGGGGGATGTGGGTAACGAGCCCAGGAGCAATTAGGATTTGAAGGAAAAAATTAGGATTTGCAGGAAGATTTAGGATTTGAAGGAATAATTCGGATTTGAAGAAAGATTTAGGATTTGAAGGACACCTCCCACTGTCCCAGGGTGCTCCAGCCTGGCCTTGGGCACTCCCAGGGATCCAGGGGCAGCCACAGCTGCTCTGGGAATTCCATCCCAGCAACCTTCCCACCAATTCCACCCCAATATCCCATCCATCCCTCTCCTCTATCGGTTTGAGGCAGTTTCCCCAGTCCTGGCACTCCATCTCTGTACAAACTCTCCATTTCCTCTTGTCCTATCTCAATGGTGCTCCAAGTGCAGTGCCATCTGAAGTAGATTTTTCTTAGCACCCCAGAGGTCTCAGTCTAGCTCAGTTTAGGTATTTTAAAAAACCTACAAATGCACAAAAACCCCCAAAATCCTAAACCCCCCAACATAAAAACGTTAGAGCCTCGCCTCTGAAAGTCTGGGTGTCTTTTCTGGCTTGTACATTGAGACCCAGTTGCAACCATTTGGCAAATTCGATGTTTTGTGTCCAGCTACTTGTAGCCTTGAGGGAGGAGAGCAGCGAGGCCATAAAATGTGCAGTTTTCTGAAGGGCTCCTCTGGGTTTTCACTCCCTTTTTTTGTCTGACCCCAGAATGGACTCCTGGAAATCAATCCCATGGTTCTGGCCGTGACTCCAGAGCATTTGCTGGATGTTTGGCTCAGTGGCAGGTACAGCTGGGACTGGGATGTCAGTGGATGCTCAGGAGGTTGGACACATCCCTGTGTCCATCAGCTGCCCCTGGCACAGAAATTCCTCTCTGTTCCTCCCAGGGCTGTTAAAATCCCCCAGCAGGGATGAGATCAGTGACAGCTGCCCCTGTGTGTTCAGAGTCTTTTACCAACCTGCAGCTCGGATTTTCCAGGAAATCTCCAGTCCTCTGGTGATTCCAGCAATTCCAGCAGTAATTTCTACCCTCAGAGCTCCTGCTGGAAGGGAAAAAAAATGTCTAAAGGTGGGATGTGACAAATTCTCAAGCAGTTCAAAGGACCACTCTTCCTTAGGTGAGGGTTTCCTCGGGAAAATTCAGTTTTCCAAAGACTCAGTGAGTTAGAAGCTGATTCCTTGCCCAGTTCCTTGCCCGGTTCCTTGCCCAGTTCCTTGCCCAGTTTGGATTTCATACTTTGGCCCAAAATTTGTTCTTCTGAGACAAAAAACCTAAAAAAACCCAAAAGTCTGGACAGGTTTTCTTTGTATTCTTATTTCCCAGCCTTTTATTTCTGTCTCTTCCCATTGCCAGTCCTTCAGTTCCTTCAGGCTGAGAATATTCAATTCCTTTCCTTTCTGTGGGATAAGGAGGCAGGAAAATGGAGAGATTTGATCATGTGCTCTCTCCCCAGTGTCTCTGCAAAAGGAGAAAAAGTGAATTCCTACAAAACTGAAGGCAAATCCTTGGGTTTTGTCCTGCTCTGGAGGTTGATTTCCATGCAGCCAGCTGGTAACATGAAATTTTCAAAGGTTTGAGGAGGAAAGTGCTAAAAAAGCAAAAATCTATCCAGTGCTGGGTTTATGTCATAGATTTGAGGACTACAACAGCATTTATGTCTGGTTTAGAGCTTTGCCAATCTTTTGGACATTTTGAACGACACCAGGAATAAATAATATTGTTCTGCCATTGCCCTGCATCAAATTTTTAGTTGGGCAGTTAAAAAATAATTTCGAAACCCCAGTTATTGCTCCCATTTGAGGAGCAGAAACAACGCCAGGAAATGTTCCCATCCCTCCCTGCTGGCACAAGAGCCGTGTTCTGTTTGTGTCCCTGTGCTCCCAGAAATGTCCTTTGGCAAGGTTCAGAGCTGGGAATTCATCTCTGGGATGAGATCTCCTGACCAGGAGGCAGAAATCCACATTTCACAGCTTGTAAAGCCGGGGATTGCGTGGCTCTGAGGGCTGGTGTGGGAAGGAGCCGCATCCATTCCCCCATGAATTCCACCATCCATTCCCCATCCGTTCTATCCATTCCCTCATCCATCCCCCATCCGTTCCCCATCCGTTCTATCCATTCCTCATCCATTCCCCATCCATTCTATCCATTCCTCATCCACTCCCCATCCATCCCCATCCATCCCCACATCCATTCCCCCATCCATTCCCCATCCATCCCCATCCATCCCCACCCATTCCATCCATTCCCCCATGAACTCCCATCCATCCCATCCTTCCATCACTCTCATCCCATCCTCCCCTTCCCATATCCTCCCCATCCATTCCCCATCCATTCCCATCCATTCCCCATCCATTCCATCATCCACCATCCATTCCATCCATTCCCATCCATTCCCCATCCCTATTCCCATCCATCCCCATCCATCCCCCATCCATTCCCCATCCATTCCCATCCATTCCCCATCCATCCCATCCATTCCCCATCCATTCCCATCCATTCCCCCATCCATCCCCCATCCATTCCCCATCCATTCACATCCATTCCCCATCCATTCATCCATTCCTCATCCATTCCCCATCCATTCTATCCATCCCCCATCCATTCCCCATCCATTCCCCATCCATTCCCCATCCATCCCCATCCATTCCCCATCCATTCCCATCCATTCCCCCCATCCATTCCCCATCCATCCCCATCCATCCCATCCATTCCCATCCATTCCCCATCCATCCCCCTCCATTCCCATCCATTCCACCATTCTTCCCCCTATACATCATTCACCATCCCCATCCATTCCCCATCCATTCCATCCATTCCCATCCATTCCCATCCATTCACCATCCATTCCATCCATTCCCCATCCATTCACCATCATTCCCATCCATTCCCCCATTAATTCCCCATCCATTCCATCCATTCCATCCATTCCCATCCATCCCCATCCATCCCACCATCCATCCCATCCATTCCCCATCCATTCCCCCAATCCCAGCTGGAATTCAGCCCAGTCAGGGATGAAGGGCAGAGCCTTGGCAGGCACAGCCTGGGGAGCTGGGCCTGGTGCAGCTCATTCTGTGCCTCCTCTGCAAATAAACAATGCATTTATGGCCCCTCTGCCAGCCCAGCACCTGCAGCAGCTGCCACAGGAAATAATCCAGAATTGTTGGTTTTTTACAGGCAAGGTCCTACAGGAAAATAATGTGAGTTTGGGATGGGTTCAGGGCAAACCAGCAACTGCAGGGAGTTTGGGGAGAGAGTCCTGGCCTTCTGTAGGATTTTGATGTGTGTTAGGGATGAGCTGAACTCTCCGTAAATTCTGTTTATCCATCAGGAGCTGGAATTTGATGGTGCTGATGGGTGCCTTCCAGCTCAGAATATTCCAGGACATGAAGGGTCCCAGTTAAACTGGAGTTTTGAGAGGATTCTGTGCTGAGGTGCTGCTGGAATTCCCACCAGTGGAGGAGGAAAGCAGGAGGGAGAGGGAAACCTTGGCAAGTTCATTCCCTGAAGTGGCATCTCCAGATGCTCCTTTCAGGATGAAGTGATGTGGCACCTCCAGATGTTCCTGCTGGGACAGAGGGAAGTGGCATCTCAAGATGTTCCTGCCAGGATGAAGGGAAGTGGCACCTCCTGGAGCCCCAGGGGGTGTTAACCCTGGATTTGATGTCACTCCCTGGTGACATTTGGGCACCCCAAAATTCCCAGGGCTCTTCGTGCTCCTTGCACAGATGTTCCATCCCAGCCAGGCAAAGGCAGAGGTGCTGAGGCCACTTTGTCACCAAAACAGCAGGAAAAGCAAAAACTCTCCAATAACATTTTTAATGTCAGAGAGTGAAGGCATTGCTTTATTTCCTGGCCAGGAAGTGCCACAGAAATCATTTCACCCACACACAGCCCGGCTCTGCAGAGAAAATCCTTCCATCACACGTGGATTTTACCAGATATTTCTGACACTTATACAGTCAAAATCCAGAGAAATTCGTTGGCTCAGTGCTCATTGCTCCCAGGTTCCACAGGTCTCAGTGTTTGGCTTTCTGTTGGTTATTGATCATAATTTAATTGATGTTAATTAGGTTCTCATTCTTTGTTCTCTTACCTCTCTTTTCCCCGCACCCCCGGTGCCACCCCCCCTCCCTCCTCTCTCCTGCCCGTTCCCTGGCCCTTCCCGCCCCCTCACGGCGCCTCGCTGCGTCCCTTTCTCCCCTCCTGCCCCTCCCGGTGCCCCCCCCTCTGGCTCCTCTTCTCCTGAAAGTTTTTACCTTGGAATTAAAATCATTTCAGGAGTCCTGAGTAATTTCAGTAATTTCAACTCCAGCAACCCAGAGGTGAACCCCAAATCCAGGCCCTCCAGTCCCAGAAACTTTCGCCTTGGAATAAAAAATCTGTTCAAGAGAATCGCTGAGTAATTTCAGTAATTTCAACCCCAACAAACCAAAGGTGAACCCCAAATCCGTCCCCTCTTCTCCTGAAAGTTTTTCCCTGGGAATTAAAACCCAGCTCAGGAGAATCGCTGAGTAATTTCAAGTGCCATAAAGTCGCTGTCGGGAATAAAAAGTGTCGTAACTGTGAAAGCATCAGCCCAGTTTCTGCAGCAGTGAGTTATTATCATTAATTATCACTCTATTTTATAGTTATTGCCTGTAATTTCAGACTTTAAATACTCCAAAGCATAAACAATGCTAATTTAATTACAGTGGGAGAGTTGTAAAAAATTTGCATGCGGAGGAAGAAGTCGTTAATAAAGTTCATTCCGAGAGAAACTTAAAATAATAATTAGCTTTTTTGGCATTTTTAGTATGATGGAATTAACTATTCTTAGCTCGGCCCTGCTTTTTCTGTTTATCTGATTTTTTTTTTTTTGTTTTTTTTTTTTTGTTTTTTTTTTTTTTTATTTTTTTTTTTTTTATTTTTTTTCATCACTTTGAGTGGAGTTGTTAAGAGGCTGCTTGCCTGTGTGCTGGGCAGCACAATCCCCCGTGTTGTAAATCCCTTCCATCGGGTCCCCTCCCCTCTTCGTGTCCCAGCACAGCTTTGGAAAAAAGCATTTCTGGGAATGGGAAAATCCGAATTCGGATCCTGCTGCTGGAAATTCCTGCTGCTGGAAATGCTTCTGCAGAAAGGTGAAATGTGGCCCCGGGCACAGGCAGGAAAGGGAAATTGCATTTCCTCTGATTTGTGTCATTGTTTTCCTTAATTCCATAATGATCTCCTGCCCTCGGTCAGGAGCTGCTGCTGTGGCTCGGGTTTGTCTGTGTCGCTGGGGTGGGCACGGAGTCATTAATGAAGGGGTTAATTAGTGCAGGGCAGGGGCAGGGCAGCTCAGCTTCCTGCTGGGGACACAGAGCTGACAGGATGGTTTTTCCCATTGTCTTGGTGGGCCTCCTCTGTATCTGTTTCATGTGTGTTCTTGTATTTTTTTGGTCTGTGGTATCCTTTGTTTCTTGTTTGGGCTTTTTTTTTTTCTGTTCCCCTTTTTCTTCCTCTTCCCCCTTTTTCTCCTCCTCTTTCCCCCCCTTTTTTCTTCCCTTCCCCTTCCCTTCCCTTCCTTTCCCCTTCCCTTCCCCTTCCTCTCCCCTTCCTCCTCTTCCTCTTCCCTTCCCTCTTCCCCTCCTTCCCTATCACTCTATACCCCTTACACCTATACACCCATTACCCCGCTTCGCCAGCCCTGTGCTCCGCGGCCGCGGACGCGGACGCGGCAGCGAAGCGGCAGTACGCCGCTTCACTCTTCCTCGCTATCCCGTGCTTCGGCCCGGCGGGCGCGTCTATGCGGGCCTGTCGCGGCGCTCGGACGCGGCACGTTGCCCGCCGGCTTGGTGCAGGGGAAGCCCGGGCAGCTTGGGCACGCCGCGCCTTGCGGTCGGCCGACCCCGGTCTCCTCGCTCTCCTGCTTGCCATCGCGGCCACCTTCCCCGACCCCGGTACGTACCGCTGTTCTGTTTGGCCCCTTTGGATCCCTGGAGTCGGATTCTCTACGCTCGTTCTCGTGTCCTAACTTCTTCCCTTCTTTCCCCGCTTATTATTTCTTTCCTGCTTCGGTTATATTCCAGTCTTCGCGTCCAGCGGGCTCCGTAATCCTACCCCCTCTTGTGACCTAATTCCTACTCTAGTGTCTGCGGCCTTTTACCCTCTGCGATCCGTGGCTGGCCGCTGCGTCCGTCAGGTATCCTCTTCCCTGCTCTTGCGCTCTCCAGGCCCACGTCCAGCGAGCCCCCGGCCGCTTCTCCCTGTCCCCTCTTTTTACCAGCGTCTCCCTACTTCTTTGGGTGTATCATTGATATATGAGATCAAAGTATATGTTTCTCGCAGCGTCTTCCGTTGCCCCCCCGGATCGCTCTGTATGGGAGTCTACCGCTGCTCCCGCTCTTCTGGACTTGCGCTCCTCTCTGTCGTAATTTTATTGTTGGAGATTTACTATTTTGATAGGTTTTTGTTTGTTGTGGCTCTTAAACCTGCGGCTTGGCCTAAGGCTTAAGGGAACCTCGTCACATGCGTAAGATTGTGAGGCACTCATTGCCTGCTGTCCCCACTAACCCACTGGCGAAGCCGGCGCGTCAAGCCTGGGAAACGGCGGAAGAGCGACCAGCGCGCCCGGCACCACGGGCTAAACGCCGGAACCGGCCGACACCCAGTAGCACAACCAGTTATAGTCGCGGCGACAGCGTTATGGGCCATAGATCACCCCATTAACGGTTGTCCGAATGCAGAAACGAGTAACCAATCAGTTCCTGGCGTTGAACCTCTTACCTGCGAAATATACCCTT
>VKON01002709.1:196683-219049 GCA_009741485.1 Malurus cyaneus samueli | reverse complement strand
GGCCACTAGAGTGCTCTGACCATGCCAGGGGAATGTTTGGAGCTGATGCTCGTTAGTGTTCATTAATGTTCGTTATCTTTTGTGTCCTTCCGTGCTACCCCCAATCTGCTGAAACATGAAGCTCCTCAGTCCTCGAGTGCTGGAAGCATCCCCTGAGCAGAAACTTCAATTCCTTTCCCAAAGGCCAACAAAACCCCTGACTAAAATTATATTTTAAAAAATTTAAATTCTACTTTCAACAACCTGTCCAGAGTTCTGTGTGCCCAGCTGGGAAGCAAGGTGGCAGCAACAGCTTGAAATGTTCCTCCCTCAGCGCGTTTTTTGAATTTTTTCCATTTTACCATAAAAAGTTCGGGGCTGTCAGTGATCCTGAGCAGGAGGGATGCTCCTCAGAGCTGCCAAGAAAGTACTTTTGGAAAAGTGGAGATCTCAGACTGCTCCTGACAGAATTGGCTGGAGGGACACGGGTGACCTGGCTGCTCTCGGAGAGGATTCCTGGAATGGGCTGAGGGGATGGTGAGGAGCGTGCTGGAAACACTTGGACACTGCCAAAAATGGAGAGTTTAATTGGATTTCAATCCTCCTTGAGCAGGAGGAGCAGCAAGGATTCCTGGCCGAGCCCAGCGCCTCCAGCTCTTCCAGGCTGGCTCTGAAATCAACAATCAGCTCTCATTCCCATGAAGGGCTCTCCCTGCATCCGTCTGCTCTGTTTGGGCTCCAAATTCCTTTAAATTCCCCAGGAGGGGTGGGTCCCTCTGGCCTCAGGTCACATAAATCCCACCGAGGGCTGTCAGAACTTTCCAGAATTTCTGTTCCCACTTTGCTTCATTCCCGAAATTCAGGTGGTTCCCTGCTTTCTCTGGGTTGCTCAGCAATCTGAGAGCTGGGGTGAATCATTGAGTAATTTCAACTCCAGCAACCCAAAGGTGAACCCCAAATCTGCCCCCTCTTCTCCTGGAAGTTTTTGCCTGGGAATAAAAATAATCTCAGGAGAATCGCTGAGTAATTCAGTAATTTTGACTCCAGCAACCCAAGGTGAACCCCAAATCCACTCCCTCTCTTAATGAAAGTTTTTCCCTGGCAATTAAAAGCCAACTCAGGAGAATCGCTGAGTAATTTCAACTCCTGCAACCTAAAGGTGAACCCCAAATCTGGCTCCTCTTCTCCTGAAAGTTTTTACCTTGGAATTAAAATCATTTCAGGAGAATCGCTGAGTAATTTCAGTAATTTCAACTCCAGCAACCCAGAGGTGAACCCCAAATCCAGGCCCTCCAGTCCCAGAAACTTTCGCCTTGGAATAAAAAATCTGTTCAAGAGAATCGCTGAGTAATTTCAGTAATTTCAACCCCAACAAACCAAAGGTGAACCCCAAATCCGTCCCCTCTTCTCCTGAAAGTTTTTCCCTGGGAATTAAAACCCAGCTCAGGAGAATCGCTGAGTAATTTCAAGTGCCATAAAGTCGCTGTCGGGAATAAAAAGTGTCGTAACTGTGAAAGCATCACCCAGTTTCTGCAGCAGTGAGTTATTATCATTAATTATCACTCTATTTTATAGTTATTGCCTGTAATTTCAGACTTTAAATACTCCAAAGCATAAACAATGCTAATTAATTACAGTGGGAGAGTTGTAAAAAATTTGCATGCGGAGGAAGAAGTCGTTAATAAAGTTCATCCGAGAGAAACTTAAAATAATAATTAGCTTTTGTTGGCATTTTTAGTATGATGGAATTAAACATCATTTCTTAGCTCGGGGCCCTGCTATTATTTAGATTTATACATAGATTTTATATATTTATTTGTTTATATTATTTTTGTTTTACAATTATTTAATATTATAAATATTTTATATTTATTTTTATTTTTTTATCATCACTTTGAGGTGGAGAATTGTTAAGAGAGCTGCTTGACCTGTGAATGCTGGGCAGCACAAAAATCACCCCGTGTTGTAAATCCCTTCCATCGGGTCCCCTCCCCTCTTCGTGTCCCAGCACAGCTTTGGAAAAAAGCATTTCTGGGAATGGGAAAATCCGAATTCGGATCCTGCTGCTGGAAATTCCTGCTGCTGGAAATGCTTCTGCAGAAAGGTGAAATGTGGCCCCGGGCACAGGCAGGAAAGGGAAATTGCATTTCCTCTGATTTGTGTCATTGTTTTCCTTAATTCCATAATGATCTCCTGCCCTCGGTCAGGAGCTGCTGCTGTGGCTCGGGTTTGTCTGTGTCGCTGGGGTGGGCACGGAGTCATTAATGAAGGGGTTAATTAGTGCAGGGCAGGGGCAGGGCAGCTCAGCTTCCTGCTGGGGACACAGAGCTGACAGGGAATTGGTTTTATCCCATTTGTCTTAGAGTAAGAGGCCTCCTCATGTACACAAATATCTGTTTCCTTCCTCTTCCTCTTCCTCTTCCTCTTCCTCTTCCTCTTCCTCTTCCTCTTCCTCTTCCTCTTCCTCTTCCTCTTCCTCTTCCTCTTTATTGTTCTTTTTCCTTTTCCTTTCCCCTTTTCTTCTTTTTTTCTTTTTTCTTTAGCTAATTCTCAAAGCACTTCAGGTCACACAACCACCAGTAAAAAATAGAATAACATAAAACAGTGCACGATGGCAAGGAACCTGCATTAAAGCTGGCAAAATAACTGGTATTGATCAAGAATTTAATTTAATTTAATTTACCACCAAAGCAAAGCAAAAATGCAAAAATTCCTTCACTTAATCCCTCGGGAAGTGACCAAAATTGGTGTCCCCACCCCAGGGAGAGCCTCCAGCATTTCCAGGAATTCGTTTTCATTTCTTTCCCTCTCCAGAGCATCCGAAGGATGATAAACTCGAATTATTCACTTGGGAACGGCGCCATGCCACCCTGATTCTCACCGGCATTTCCAATTTTCACCTCTGCCGCTAATTCCGTGTCGCAGCTTGTCCCCGTCCGCGGCGCTAATGGCTTTGGGATGGAAATGAGCTCCGAGTGGTTGTTAACAGAAATTGCCTTTGAACCTGGCAGCTGCAGATCGCAGACCCCGGAGCTCTCGGGGTCTCACCAGAGGGGTTTTTTTTGCTGCCGGTAGCTGGAGATGGTTATGAACTGTAAAATGTAATTATCGGCTTTGTTTGTTTTTTATTATTGTTTACACCTTGCGTTTCCGAGGTGGGGAATTGCGGAGAGGGCTCGTTCCGGCTTTTCCCGGTGCCTCTTCCTGAGTTTGATGAGGATTTGAGTTTTGGCCACTGCTTGGGTGGGTCTCAGGGTGTGTCCCTGCTTTTCCAGGAGTTCCCTGGAAATTGGGAAATCAGGAAATCAGGAAATCGGGAAATCAGGAGAATGGAATCAGGCCCAGCTGACAGCTCAGGCTCGGAGTGAAGAATGCTCTCATTCCATTGGAGGCACAGTGCAAAGGCTCAGCTTGGAGACAGATCCTTAAATCCACACCTGGGTGTTCCTTTGGGATTGCAGGGCATAATTTCAGATCAATTCTACCTTTTAATTAATTAAATTTCTGATTAATTGTATAATCAAAAACAAAATCCCATTGTTTTTTATTGTTGATTCCATTGGAGATGCAGAGCAATTGGAGATAGATTCTTAAATCCACACTGGGGTGTTCCTTTTGGACTGCAGGACACCATTTCAGAACAATAATACCTTTTAATTAATTAAATTTCTGATTAATTGTATCATCAACAACAAAACCCCATTGGTTTTTTTATCATTGATTCCATTGGAGACGCAACGCAAAGGCTCAGCTTGGGGATGGATCCTTAAATCCACATTGGGTTTTTCAGGGCATAATTTCAGATCAATTCTATCTTTTAATTAATTAAATTTCTGATTAATTGCCTTGGGATGGCCGAGGGGAAAGGGGATAATCCTACCAACCTGAGCTGGGGCCTCCAGGCTGGGACTTCCTGCTGGGATTTTTCTAGAATAAAACCCCAAAGCCTTGGGATGGCTGAGGGAAATGGGGACAATCCTACAGACCTGAGCTGGGACCCCCAGGCTGGGACTTCCTGATGGGATTTGTCCAGGACGAAACCCCAAACCTGCCCTGGGATGGCTGAGGGGAATGGGACAATCCTACAAACTTCAGCTAGGGCGTCCAGACTGGGATTTCCTGTGGGGATTTGTCCAGGACAAAACCCCAAATCTGCCTTGGGGTGGCAGTGGGGAATGGGGACAATCTGCAAACCTGAGCTGGGGTCTCCAGGCTGGGATTTCCTGCCAGAATTCTTCCGAGATAAAACCCCAAACCTGCCTTGGGATGGCTGAAGTGAACTGGGACAATCCTACAAACCCTAACTGGGGCCCCAAGGCTGGGATTTCCTGCTGGGATTTGTCCCAAAAAAAAACAAACACCCAAACCTGCTTTGGGATGGCTGAGAGGAACGGGGAAGGTCTGATCCCAGCACAGGGAGCTCCTGGGTTGGTTTCCCAAATCCCTTTTCCAGGAACGGCTCCATCCGCTTTTTCTGATCAGTTTGGAAGGCACAAATCGAGTCCAGGGGGAATTTGAGGGAACCAAACCTCAGAGCAGTTTGTCCTTTGCTCTCCTGTCCTTTTGGGATCTCTTCTGTCCCCAAAAACAGCTCCATCCTCAGGCCAAGGGTGGATTTTGGGGTGAGGGAACCCCCCTGCAGCTGCAGAGCTCTTCCAGACCTTCGGTTCCACATGGAATTTTATTCACCTGAAATTCCCATTAAATTCCCATTAAACCCTCCCTGAGATATGAATTAAAATATCATCAAAAATGAAATTAATTGGGGAATGAAACTTTGCTGCTGCTGCCTTTCCTTCCAGGTGTCCCAGAGGTGTGGTCCAGGAGCTGAATTCACCCTCCCAACATTCCCTCCATCCTCAGCGCTCTCCCTCGTCCCCAAAAATGTTCAATTTTAGTTCAGAACTTTTTTTTTGACCTTGCAAACACGACGAACAAGGCCTGTGAGAAGAAAAATGTGTATAAAATATCTGTGATTACACCCTCCTTGCAACAGGACAGAAAAACCAGCAGCTCCTCTGCTCAATGAATCATTAATTTTTTATTTCGCTCAGGACTTGTCGCTGTCCAAAGAGCCAAGGATAAATTCTCCTCTGTAAACATCTTAAAAATCGACTTTTAAAATTTTGTGTGTGTGTGTGTGAGTTTTAACAGCTAAAAAATACAGTTTCTGTTCTCTGGAATGAAAATAGGAGACAACAAAAAGCTGGAATTCAATGCTGAGATGCTCTGAGATTTTCCAGTTCGATGTTTACACACCTCAACTCTTCTGTAACAGTTTGAAACAGCAAAAAAATTCTTTTTTTACTTTGAGAGTGCAATAACTTTTATTCCTTTTAAAAAATAAACCAGAAAAGGAAATTTGCCTGCACTTTTCAGGGAGAGCTTCAGCCCTGCCCTAGGACACGGTGTGACATTACCGACACCAGCGACCTCCCAGCGCTGCTTCATTGCCGGAAAATCAGATTTATTTATTTATTCAGCGATTTCTTTATTTATTTCATGCCAACGCAGCTCCTGTGGCTGTGTTGTGGGAGCTCTCTGGAGGAATTTCAGCAAATTCTCAGCCCTTGTTTTCCTGAGCATGAATAACAAATCCTCTTCCATTAGTGGCTGCTCTGCCTGGTGGAAAACCCCGTGAGAAAAGTCATTTTTTCCCATGTCTCATTTTGGGGTAAAATACCAAAATCACATAAAACAGCACCGGCAGCAGCAGCAGCACCTTAATGAAGCAAACACAGAGTAAATATTTCATTTTTTTTTGCAGCAAACTCTTCCAATTCATTGCATTTCAGACCAGAATTCCTTCCCTAATGACATTATGACATATGACATAATGACATTACAACAGGGCATAATTTCAGATCAATTCTATATTTTAACTAATTAAATTTCTGATTAATTTTATCACCAACAACAAAATCCCAATTTTTTCGCGAGGCTGCTTTATTCCCGCTATTTACCTCGGAACAGATATGCAAAAATCCCATTTTTTGGCCAAAAAATGCAGTCAAACCAACGATTCAGAACATTTCTCTCAATTTTTCATCGCTGCCGTTGACGCCTCTGTGGATTTCCTCTCCATCCTTCGCTCTTTTTTCCTCCCCTGCTCTCTCCCACGAGTGTGAGACACAATAATTTTAACGCCCGGCCCACGGGAGCGGCTCAGGCTGAGTTTGGGATTGCTCTGACCTTTCCAGCATCGCGGATTTTCATGATCCGCTGATCCTCTCCCTGCTGGGAGCTCGGGGAAGGTTTTAAATGCCAAAATTCAGGGGGACAGAGGCAGAGCTGCTGACATGATTTACAAACGGCAGGACCCGTCCAAATATTTGATTTTTATTTTTTATCCACTCGCCAGAAGGAACAGAAACTCGGGAAGGGAATTGGAGGAGAAGGATGAAGAAAGTTGAAGGATGGAGATGGAGGGTTTGGTTTACAAGGAGAGATTTAAGGGACAAGGGAGGAATGGCTCCACTAAATAAATTTTAATTTGTGTGATGCCTCAGGATTTTAATTTCACTATTTCCATGGATCTGCAATCCTGGAATTCTTCAGTGTTTAACTCCAGACTCCCAACTCCTGCTCTCCCATTTTTAAGACAAAACAAATTTAAAGATCTATTTATTTTATTTTATAACCCCGATTTTATTTGCGTCTCCCCTTGGAAATGCCTTCCTGACCTGAGGATTTCTAGAGCTGCCTTTGGGTTGTTTTTATGGCTGGGGTTTTGGGGGCAGGATTTTGGGTGGGGTTGGAATCAATCAGACCCTGCAGCAGCTGCTGTCAGCCCCACAGGTGACACCCACAGGTGACACCCAAAGGTGACACCCCACCCACCCCAGGGGTTCCTCACCCCCATTTTCACCCCTGACCCCACACCCTGAGCTCGGCCCCGTTCCTTTTCTCCCTCTTTTCCCCTCTCCAGATCCAGAAAAGAGAACAAATATTGGTGTCCACAGCCCTTGGGGTCTTTGGGGCCTCCAGAGCTGCCATAATTCAATTTTCATCATTTCATTTCTCACTTTTTTAAAGTCCAAACAATCTGGGGCTGCTCCTGTGGGGTTGATGTGACCCCGGATTTGGGGATGACCCTGCCTCGTTCCCCTAAACCCTCTCTGGAGGACACAGTTGATTTTAGAGGTTTTGAGCTCAGTTTTTAGGTGATGCTGAATTAAAATTTAACCTGGAATATTCTTCTCAACAACGATCAGGGCAATGCCTGTGCTGCTTTTACACCAGGATTTCACTCTGGGTTTGGGGACAGGTGCCCACAGGTGGCACCCCACCCACCTGAGGGGATTTTCACCCCACATTTCACCCCCTGACCCCACACCCTGAGCTCGGCCCTGCTCCTTTTCTCTCTTTTCCCCTCTCCAGATCCAGAAAAGAGAACAAGGATTGGTGTCCACAGCCCTTGGGGTCTTTGGGGCCTCCAGAGCTGCCATAATTCAATCTTCATCATTTCATTTTTCACTTTTTTTAAGCCCAAAGGAGATTTGGCTGCTCCCGTGGAGTTGGTACCATCCAAAATTTGGGGCTGACCCCACCTTGTTCCCCCAAACCCTCTCTGGAGGACACAGTTTATTTTAGAGGTTTTGTTTGCAGTTTTTAGGTGATGCTGAATTAAAATTTAACCTGGAGTATTTTGCCCAGCCACCATCAGGGCAATTCCTGTGCTGCTTCTACACCAGGATTTCACTCTGGGTTTGGGGACAGGTGCCCACAGGTGACACCCCACCCACCTGAGGGGATTTTCACCCCCATTTTCACCCCTGACCCCACACCCTGAGCTCGGCCCCGCTCCTTTTCCCCTCTTCTCTCCTCCACCCCAGGAATGAGAACAAGGATTGGTTATGCACCTCTTGGGGTCTTTGGGGCCTCAGAGCTGCCTTAATCACTTTTTCATCATTTCTTTTCATTTTTTTTAAGCCCAAAGGAGATTTGGCTGCTCCCGTGGAGTTGGTGCCACCCAAAATTTGGGGCTGACCCCACCTTGTTCCCCCAAATCCTCTCTGGAGGACACAGTTCATTTTAGAGGTTTTGTTTGCAGTTTTTAGGTGATGCTGAATTAAAATTTAACCTGGAATATTCTGCCCAACCATGATCAGGGCAATACCTGTGCTGCTTTTACACCAGGATTTCACTCTGGGTTTGGGGACAGGTGCCCACAGGTGACACCCCACCCACCCCAGGGGATTTTCACCCCATTTTCACCTCTGACCCCACACCCTGAGCTCGGCCCCAATCCTTTTCCCCTCTTTTCTCCTCTCCAGCCCCAGGAAAGAGAACAAGGATTGGTGTCTGCACTCTGTGGGGCCTCCAGAGCTGCCATAATTCACTTTTTCATTTAATTTTTCACTTTTTTCAAATCCTAAAGGAGCTGGAGCTGCTCCCGTGGGGTTGATGTGACCTCAGATTTGGGGCTGACCCCACCTCATTCTCCTAAACCCTTTCTGGAGGACACATTCATTCATCTCAGAGGTTTTGTTTGCAGTTTTTAGGTGATGCTGAACTAAAATTTAACCTGGAATATTGTTTCCATCCAATTTCAGCAATGCCTGAGCTGCTCTTACCCCGGAATTTCTCTCTGGATTTGGGGAAATTTGCCCATCATGGGTTTATTCCCAATTATTGCTGCAGGAAAGGGCTGGGGGGGAATTCCTGCCACAAACCCGAGCTCCAGCAGAGCCTGCAAAAGGCCGTGCTCGTCTTGCAGGGCTTTGGTGTCTCTGGTTTGATGTCATTGTGTCACTTCCAATTAAAATGTTGTGTTTTACAAGTGCCACGTCCATGTCATATCCCTATGTGCTCTCGTTCCTGCCCTGCCCCTGTTTGGTGTGGGTTTTTTTAGGATTTACCTGGGCAAGAAAGCTCATTTTTAATGAGCCAGGCTGGGAGCTGCAAAGCTTGGTGCCTTCAGGCCATCATGATATTTATTATATTATTATTAATAATATTTTTTTATTTTTATTTTTTTTTATTTTTTTTATTTATTTTCATTCTTATTCTTATTCTTATTCTTATTCTTATTCTTATTCATTCTTATTTTATTTTTATCTGGTGCTTCTGGACCCCTTTTGGTGCCTTTGAACCCCTTTAGTGCCTCTGACCCTTTGGTCCCCTGAAATTTTTTTTTGTGGCTTCTGAACCCCTCTTTTTGGTGCCTCTGTACCATTTTTGCTGCCCCTGGACCCTGTTTTGGTGTCTCCAAACCCCTTTTGCTGTCCCTGGACCCTTTTTGGGACCTCGGAACCCTTTTTTTCATGCCTTTGGACCACTTTTGGTGCCCCTGACCCCTTTTGCTCTCTCTGAACCCTTTTTTAGGTCTCTGGACCCCTTTTGGTGCCTCTGTACCTCTTTGTGCTTTCCCCATTGTAATAAAAATGCACAATTTCATAAACAATAACAATTTTTAACCACTTATCCCTCCCTTTAACCCCAGTAAGGTGTGGAAGTGCCACTTTCCACCCCTGAGAAATCAGAATTTCCCCTCTCCCAGCGTGGAACAGGAGGTTTGTACTGGGACAAACTGGGGCTCTCCAGCTCTGGAACCCCCAAAATTCCCTTTTTAGAGTCCAAAAACTTCATTCTCACCCCTGAATAAATTCACTTTTAAAAAATCTGGATATGGAAGAGAAAAAGAGGCAAATCCTTCCACCGTCACCAATTTTTTTTGCCGCCCTTCCCGCGTTCCCTGCCCAAAAGCCAAGGCGCTGATTGGGGCAGAAAATAAAAACATTAAAAATTTCTTTTTTTATTGTTGGGGAATTGTTTTCTCTTTTGGGAATTAAACACCACCAAAGCCAGGCTTTTAAATAATCTCAACAGATCCCAAAGAAATCTCTGGGGATTTTGGCTCTAAATAAACCCACAAATAATAATTGGAGAGCGGGATAAAAATAAAAAGGAGCTACTGATGGTTTTTATTATTATTTTTGCTAGATTAAATTTTTTTTCCAACTTCTTTATGCAAATATTCCAGAGTTAACGAGGCTTCAGTGACAGCGATGATAATATTTATAAATCTGACCACGAGCCCTGGTTCTGTTCCATTCAATGGGATGAACGGTGATAATAAATAATAATAATAATTAATAAAAAATAATAATAGGTAATAATTTTTTTTTCTCTTAACCAAGCATGGGCTCTCTCCTGAGAGATTGTGGGGTCAGCCAGGATCCTAAGGGAGGAAATAAATGGGGATATGGGATTGTGGGGTCAGACAGGATCATCCCCAAGGGGAAAACAGGATATGGGATTGTGGGTCCCAAGAGGAAATAAATGGGATGGGGATTTGGGTCAGCCAACTCCCCAAGGGAGGAAATGAATTGGGAATGGATGTGGGGTAGAGGATCCCAAGAGGAAATAATGGGATATGGGATTGTGGGGTAGCAGATCCAAGGGAGGAAAAACAAGATACGGGGATGGGATCCCAAGAGAGGAAATAAATGGGAAAATGGGTTTGTGCGGTCAGCCAGAACCCCCAAGGGAGAAAATGGCCCAAGATATGGGATTGTGGGGTCAACCAGGATCCCAAGTGGGAAAATGACCTGGGAATGGGATTGTGGGGTCAGCCAGAACCAAGGGAGGAATGAAGGGAGGGGATGAAACGGAGGGATTGGGATTGTGGGGTAAGTCAGGATCATCCCCAAAGGAGAAAAACAAGGATACGGGATTGTGGGATCCCCAAGTGAGGAAATAAATGGGAAAATGAGATTGTGGGGTCAGCCAGAACCCCCAAGGGAGGAAATTAATGGGGACATGGGGTTGTGGGGTGAGACAGGATCCCAAGAGGGGAAATAAAGGGGATATGGTATTGTGGGGTCAGCCAGAGTCCTAAGGGAGAAAATGAACGGGGAAATGGGATTATGAGGTCAGCCAAGGCAGGAAATAAATCAGGATAGGGGATTGTGGGGTCAGCCAGAACCCCCAAGGGAGGAAATGGAGGGTGGCCCAAGATATGGGATTGTGGGGTCAACTGGGATCATTCCCAAGGGAGGAAATGGCCCAGTATATGGGATTTTGGGGTCAGACAATATCCTAAGGGAGGAAATAAACCCAGATATCAGATTGTGGGGTCAGCCAGGATCCCAAGGGAGGAAATGAATACGGATATGGGATTGTGGGATCAGCCATGAGAAAAGCAGGGATATGGGATTGTGGGGTCAGCCAGGACCCCAAGCCCACCCTTTAACCAGGGACTCTGCCAGTTCTCAGGACAGGGGGATCCCTGCTGGGACAAAGAGCCCCATTGAGCACAGCCCCAGCGGGTCAGGGCCTTGAGCCCCTTCCCTGACACATCCTCCGGTTTCCTGGGATTCTGTGGGGTTTTTTGCGATGGGCAATGCTGTGATTTTTCACTTTTCTCTGTCCCTGTGAGGTTTTTATTCCCCGAGTTTGAATTTGAAACTCTCATCCTTTGCAATTCATCCCTCATCCCTTTTGAAAGCGATCCAGGCTAATTTAATCAAGCAGCCTCTGGAATAATAGGGAAGTTATGCTAATTTTTGCAGATTAAATTGTCTCTCTCTTTTTGGCTGACGAAATAACGTGCTCTTAACTCAGGAGAAACTCGTTCCCTTTTTTTTTATTATTATTATTTTATGGAGAGTTGGAATTGTTTCTCTAATCCATTACGAGCCCATCAGGAAAGGCTCACGGGGAACGGGGGCAGAGGGGATGGAGCTGCAGCGTTTGGGGCCTGACAGGAAAATCCTGGGTGAGAACAGGCAGGAAGAGCTCAGGATGATCTGAAATTCAGATTTGAGGGAAGAAAACTCAGAAAGTCGTGGAGTTATAGAATGGTTTGGGGTGGAAGGGACATTAAATTCATGGAATTCCCATCTTTATCATGGACAAAGACATTTCCCACTGTCCCAGGGTGCTCCAAACCCATCCAGCCGGGCCTGGGACATTCTAGGGATCCAGGGTAAGAGTCATCAGCATGAAAACAAAAAAAAAAAATCTCATTTTATTGCTCAAGAGTCAAACTTTGGTGTTTTTTCTTTTGCCGTGAAAGCAAGGAATGTGGCTTCCTTTTGATCCTGCAAAAACAACGGAAACCTGGAATGGTTTGAGTGGAAAATGATGGATTTTAATTTCTCTATTTCCATGTCTCTGTAACCCTGGGATTCTCCAGTGTTTAACTCCAGATTCCACAGACAGTTCCCAGCTCCTGCTCTCCCATTTTCACACAAAACAATTCCTCTGCAGCCCCAAACTCAAGGACACCTCCCTGGGCCAGGCCCCAAGAGATTGAAAGAACAGAGAATTGGGGGGAGCCAAGTTGAGTTTTTGACTGCATTGGCTGCAGCTGGAATTGGAGGATTCAGGCCCCATGTGCAAATGGACAAAAGTGAGAAAGGGTGAAAAACCCGTGAGCCATGGTCCATTGTGGGTGCAGCCCCTGGCTGGGCTGGGACTGCCCTCAATGGCCCTCAAGGCCCTGAAATAAATAGAAATTTTCTCTTTTTTTCTCTGATTTTGTCTGGTCTTTGGTTTTGGGAGCTGGATTTGGGCATCAAAGAGACTTTAAATCCCATCCAGTGCCACCCCTACCATGGGCAGGGACGCCTCCCACTGTCCCAGGTGGCTCCAGCCTGGCCTTGGACACTCCCAGGGATCCAGGGGCAGCCACAGCTGCTCTGGGAATTCCATCCCTGCCAGGTCCCGTGTGGACAATTTCACAATTTTTCATGGTTAAAATATCCCAGAATTGTCCTGGGTGAGTTCATTTCAAAGTTCTGGGCTGGAATCTGCAGATCCCACATTTCCTGGGGCTCCTGGAATGGGCTGAGCCCCTCATTTGGAGGGGTTGATCCAGGGCATGGAATGGGCTGAGTTGAGGGGTTTGGAAGCAGCTGCTGGAAAGGAACAACCCAAAAAAGAAAAAAAAAAACCTGCAAAAATGAACAACACAAGAAAGGAAAAAAATACAAAAATAAACAATACTCAGCTAACCTAGGACAACCTGTTAATAAACCGCGTCCCTGGGAGCGTTCTGGCAGCTCCCGTTCCCGGGATAAACAACCCAGGGAGCCCTGAATAACCCCCGAGTGACAGCGGGATTCCGTGTAAAGCCAAATGGATTCCTGCGCCCGGGGTGCGGATCTGAGAGGAAATGATGAGAACAAGCACAAGAGGTGTTTTACACTTCCCAGCCACTGCTCGGTTTGTGTTTTTTGTTGTGTTTGGGTTTTGTTTTTTTTTCTCTCTCCTGTGAGATGCTCGTTAGGGAGGTGGCAGCAATTAAAGGGAAGAGGAGATGCAAGGAGGAGAGCCCGGGCTGGTGAATAAACACAGAGAGGTTGGACACTGAGCCCTGGCTGGGAGGAAGAATTCAGAGGGGAAAAAATGTGAGCAGCTCCTGGGGAGATCTGAACTGGGGTAGGATATCTGAACTGGGTAAGGAGATTTGAACCAGGATAGGAGATCTGAACTGGGACAGGAACTGGGAACTGGGATAGGAACTGGGATAGGAGCTGGGAACCGGGATAGGAACCGGGACAGGAGATCTGAGCTGGGACTGGAACTGGGAACTGGAACTGGAACTGGGAACTGGGACCAGAGCTGGGAACCAGGATAGGAGCTGGGAACTGGGATAGGAGATCTGAACTGGGACAGGAACTGGGAACCGGGACAGGAACTGTGAAAGGAGCTCTGAACTGGGACAGGAGCTCTGAGCCGGGATAGGAGCTGGGAACTGGGACAGGAACTGGGACAGGAACTGGGAACTGGAACAGGAACTGGGAACTGGGATAGGAGCTGGGAACCGGGATAGGAACCGGGACAGGAACTAGGAACTGGGATAGGAGCTGGGAACTGGGATAGGAGATCTGAACTGGGACAGGAGCTCACTCTGAGCCAGGATAGGAGCTGGAAATCGGGATGGGAGCTCTGAACTGGGACAGGAGATGTGAATCGGGACAGGAGCTCTGAACCTGGACAGCAGCTGGGAACCGGGACAGGAGATCTGAGCCGGGAGAGGCGCTCTGAGCTGGGACAGAACTGTCCCACTGCCACCCCTGTTCCATGCCCAATACTGGAACTGGGTCAGAAGAACCACATTTCACACATCCCACATTCACACGCTGTAAAAAATCCTTTATTTGGCTGTTTTCATTTATCTTTTATTTTCGATGGGAATTTCAGAGCCGTTTCCAGTCGTTCCTCCGCCCGACTGTCATCCCTCGCCCCAAGCGGGTTAAATGTCCTGATGGAACCCCGGCATTCCTTTGATGGCTGTAATTTGTAAATCAATTAGCGAAAACAGCACATAAAAAGCTGAATTGGCAGCAAAGGGTGACTCGGGGCCTTTGTTATTCTTTTTTTTCTGAGACACAGACACGGATTTGGCAGCACTTGGGAAACAATGGGAAATCTGGAAGCTGCACCGAGGGTGGGAAGTTCAAGGGGCAGCAACACTGGAAACTCAGATTTGTGTTTAATCATCGCTTTTGGGGAGTTGCACACAAATCCAAGCCTGGTTGGAGCACCCTGGGTTCGGGAAAAGTGGGATTGAAGGTCCCTCCCAACCCAATCCGTTGTGGGACTCTGATTCCAAACGAATTGTTTGGAAAATCCCAATAAAATCCCCAAATGGGCATCCATGAGGAGCAGAAGAAGACTCTCACAGTGAAAGTTTTCTGAAGGAGCTCTTAGAGACAGGAATCAGAACTCTCAGTTTACTCCTTCTGCTTCATCCTTCCCCCTGGAGCTCCTTTTTTCTGCTTTTCCTCACGGTTCAGCGCTCCCTGCAACTCCTGCCTCCTCCACCAGCGAATTCCCGTTGAACGCAGCATTCCACCAGAGCAGTTCAAACCCAGAAAAACGAGCTGAAAAGTGCATCTTTTCCCTTCAGTCACTAATTCATCTGTTGCTAATTAGAGGAAGGGCCAGATCAAACATTTGTTTTGCTTTCCGACTCCGAGGCACCTGTTGGTAAAAAGCAATTGGAGTTTGAGTTCCATAAAACAGCCTCAGGTTTATTTGCGCAGAGATTTGGATGCGGGTGAATTTCTGGAAGTCTAATCACAGCACTGATCGTGTTTTTTGATGTGCAGGAAGACTTTTTTGTCTACCATTTCTTATTCAATTGGATAGAGCACTGTGAACAGCATAGGAACGCTTGCACGGCGTGGTACAGTGAGCTTAGAGAGGTAAATAAACACTGAAAAAATGGGTCCAGAACAGCCCAAGTGAAAGCAGAGGCCACGGAGGAGGGGGCAGAGGAAAAGTATGTCCATTTCTTGTCGCAGCCAAAAAAAAAGTAACAAAAAAAAAACAAAAAAAAGAAAAAGAAAAAAAAAACAAAACCCAGTGCTGCTCTAATTAAAAATCTGCATGGAATATTTATAACCGAGGAGAAGAAGCAAAACTCCCCGCAGCGAGTCTGCCAGAAATAATGAGAGCGGAGTGGAAATCCTCCGAGTGAGGGAATCATAAACTTTCCTGTAATGTTTGGCTTTGTTTTCCCAGCTCTGAGGGCCTGAATGACAGTTTGGATAAAATATATATGGCGTTATTAAAAAATAAACCCGGTTCAGTGCCGGAGCTCCCAGCTGGAATCGTGTCGCTTGCATTATGTAGGAGGTCGGGAGATGTTGGAACAGGGCTTTACTGGTGTGAAATGGGAACAAACTCAACCCGGAGTGGTTTGAGGTGGGCAGGACCTTAAATCCCATCCAGTGCCACCCCCTGCCATGGGTGGGGACAATTCCTGCTGTCCCAGGGGGATCCAACCTTCCAGAAATCCAGGGGCAACCCCAGCTCCGCTGGGAATTCCATCCCAACCCCTTCCCACCCTCACAGGGAGGAAATTTTCCCTAAAATCAGAACTAAACTTATCTGAAAATGAGGAATCCCGGCAGATAAAGAGCTGGAGAGGGTTGTAGGAGAGGGGGATGAGCCCAAATCACCTCCCTGGAGCTCTCTCACTGTATTTAAAGAAATGTGATTTTCTAAAGAACGAAAATACTGTGAGGGTCGGGTTCCCATCCTGGCTGTTCACAAACCCCGACAACTTTCTGATTTCGGACCCTTCCCGGGCTCCAGCCAGGAAGGGAACGATCTATCGGAGCTCCTTCCTGGAATAATTGGCCGAGTGGGGATGAAGGGAACGGGATTTCGGGGCTGTGATAAAGGTTTAATAGCGGGGCGTAAATGCCGATCTGATAAGGTGCTGAGGGAATTTAAATTCCGTTGTTGACATTAATCCTTGGAGGAGGATTAGACCGTGGTGAGAAGGAGCCACTCTGCCTCTAAATGGCGATGGTCAGGCTCATTTTGTGCTCATTAACGCCACTTTTAATTAATGAGCAGGCCAAATGGGTGTTCAGCCCTTCATGGTGGAGGTGTGTGGGACTTTTCAAATCAGGTTTTTATTTTTCGGAGCAAAGACAATGCACGAAAGGCTCTGGCAAAACCACAACTGACATTTGGAAAATAAAAATTAAATAAAAATACTTTTGATCCTTGCTCCTTGGGTTTGATCAAGGCAATGAATAGATTATTAAGGCTCAATGTCCTCCTATCATCTCCTGCCATCAGGACAGGCAGGAAATAAATCCCCAAATCACTAAATTGCTTGGGAGCTGCTTGGCAACTGCAAATTGCAAAATTGATCATCTGACCCCTTTATTACTCTTTTCAAAGGAGAGGAAAAGGCAGGGAAGCAGCTCAGGGCTCTCACCGGGAGGAAATTCTGGTGCAGCCATCAGGACTGGGTCAGAAGGATGGCAGGATGGAAAATGGGCAAGAATTCCATCAATAATCCTGAACCCAGCTGGGCTTCCCTTTGGATTTGTCCTTTCTGCTCCTTTTCAGCCCCAAATCTGAATTCAACTCAAACTTGGTTAGGTTTTGTGAATATAACTTGAATTTGGTTGGATTTGTGACTATGATTTGGTTGGATTTTGTGAATAAAACTCAAACTTGGTTGGGTTTGTGAATGTAACTTAAATTTGGTTGGATTTTGTGAATGTAACTTGAATTTGGTTGGATTTTGTGAATAAATGGTAACTTATCTTGGTTGGGTTTTGTGAATATTACTCGGATTTTGTGAATATAACTTATCTTGTTTGGATTTCGTGAATATAACTCAAACTTTATTGATTTTATAAACATAACTTAAACTTGGTTGAGTTTTGTGAACAAATACAACTTACCTTGTTTGGGTTTGTGAATAGAACTTATCTCGGTTGGGTTTTCTGAATATAACTCAAATTTGGTTGGGGTTTGTGAATGTAACTTGTCATGGTTGGATTTTGTGAATATAACTTAAATTTGGTTGGATTTTATGAATATAAATCAAACTTCTGGGGATGGGATCCCACATTGGCCATAGAGATGCAACTGGTGTTAAATGGTGCTCAAAGTATTGGGGGGAAAAAACCTAAAAAACCCCTTCCTGCACCCCAAAACCTGCAGGATCTGTCTGAAAACCCCAAAATTCACCTCACAACTTATGAGAAGAAATTCAGAAACATCAGTAAAAGATTCTATCACCTTGGCTGTGTTCATCCTCCATTGTGGCCTCTCAGAACGCAACAAAGAGCCCAGTTTTGCCCATTTTTGATATGGGTTTAAAACCTGGCTGAAAACCCAAAATTCACCTCAAAATTTAGAAAAAAAAATTTGAAATGTCAATAGAAGATTTCATCACCTTGGCTGTGCTCGCCTTCTGCTGTGAGAACACAATAAAACCCGGCTTTGCCCCTTTTTCAGATGGGTTAAAAACCTGCAGGAACTGAAAACCCAAAATTCATGTCAAAACTCGTGAAAAGAAATTCAGAAGTGAGAGTAAAAAATTCCCTCACCTTGGCTGTGCTCACCCACTGCTGTGAGAACACAACAGAACCCATTTTTCCCCTTTTTGAGACGAGTTAAAAACCTGCAGGATCTGGCTGAAAACCCAAAATTCTCCTCGAAACTTGCAAAAAGAAATTCAGAAGGATCAGTTAAAGATTTCATCACCTTGACTGTGCTCAGCTTCTGCTGTGAGAACACAATAAAACCTGGTTTTGACCCTTTTTGGGATGGGTTTAAAAATTTTTCCCCTTTTGAGATGGGTTAAAAACCTGCAGGATCTGTCTGAAAACCCAAAATTCACCTCAAAACTTGTGAAAAGAAATTCAGAAGGATCAGTAAAAGATTCTCTCACCTTGGCTATGAGAACACAACAGAACCTGTTTTTTCCCCATTTTGCGATGGTTTCGACGCTCAGCTCCTGTTTCTGTTTTCCCAGCAATGTTTGTGCTCTTTTGCACAAAACCACTCTCAAGGAAATTGATTTTTCTCCAGGCTTGCCTTTTTTTTCCCCCTTTTTTTTTTTTCACAGAAAACCCACTGGGTAAATGTTTGTGGCCTGGCACAGGGCCGCAGATTGCTGCTATCATCCTGATGACAAAAATACAGGATTTTCATAGTTTCCTTCAGGGAGGCGGGAGGTCAAGGAAATTGCTGAAATTTTTCCTTCATTTCTTTTGAAAAGAGAAAAACTCAAATCAACCCCAAAACCAGGGATGGTCAGTGTTCCCATCCGTGGCTGCTCACAAAATCCCTACCTTCTACTCCGTTGTTTCTCCCTGTAAACATCTGATCCTGCAGGAAATGGATTTCTGGGGCTGCTGCTGCTCTTGCCAGGGCTTTTGTGAGTCTGGGCCTGCCAAGGCCGCCCACACTGGGCAGAGAATTTTTGTGTCCTTCAGAGGTGATGTGGGATTTTGGAGGGTTTGCACCACCACTTTTGCCAAATATTTAAATAAATCATCTTTTCCAAAGGAATAAGAAAATGCTGGGAGGGTCAGGTTCCCATCCTGGCTGCTCACAATCCCTGTACCTTGGTCTTACTCCGTTGTTTCTCCCTGTAAACATCTTGATCCTGCAGGAAGATGTGAGGGATTTCTGGAGCTTGGGCATCGACTCGCTCCTGCAGGGATTATTCATGAGTCTGGGACTGCCTATGGACAGCCCCACACTGAGCAATATTCGTGTCCATTCAGACGGTGTGGTTTGGGATGGAGGTTAGGATGTGTTTTCCTGAGGTCTGGTTTTGGGGTTGATTTGAGTTTTTCTCTTTTCAAAAGAAATGAAGGAAAAATTTCAGCATTTCTTGACCTCCCGCCTCCCTGAAGGAAACTATGAAAATCCTGTATTTTGTCATCAGGATGATAGCAGCAATCTGCGGCCCTGTGCCAGGCCACAAACATTACCCAGTGGGTTTTCTGTGAAAAAAAAAAAAAGGGGGAAAAAAAAGGCAAGCCTGGAGAAAAAATCAATTTCCTTGAGAGTGGTTTTGTGCAAAAGAGCACAAACATTGCTGGGAAAACAGAAACAGGAGCTGAGCGTCGAAACCATCGCAAAATGGGGAAAAAACAGGTTCTGTTGTGTTCTCATAGCCAAGGTGAGAGAATCTTTTACTGATCCTTCTGAATTTCTTTTCACAAGTTTTGAGGTGAATTTTGGGTTTTCAGACAGATCCTGCAGGTTTTTAACCCATCTCAAAAGGGGAAAAATTTTTAAACCCATCCCAAAAAGGGTCAAAACCAGGTTTTATTGTGTTCTCACAGCAGAAGCTGAGCACAGTCAAGGTGATGAAATCTTTAACTGATCCTTCTGAATTTCTTTTTGCAAGTTTCGAGGGAATTTTGGGTTTTCAGCCAGATCCTGCAGGTTTTTAACTCGTCTCAAAAAGGGGAAAAATGGGTTCTGTTGTGTTCTCACAGCAGTGGGTGAGCACAGCCAAGGTGAGGGAATTTTTTACTCTCACTTCTGAATTTCTTTTCACGAGTTTTGACATGAATTTTGGGTTTTCAGTTCCTGCAGGTTTTTAACCCATCTGAAAAAGGGGCAAAGCCGGGTTTTATTGTGTTCTCACAGCAGAAGGCGAGCACAGCCAAGGTGATGAAATCTTCTATTGACATTTCAAATTTTTTTTTCTAAATTTTGAGGTGAATTTTGGGTTTTCAGCCAGGTTTTAAACCCATATCAAAAATGGGCAAAACTGGGCTCTTTGTTGCGTTCTGAGAGGTCACAATGGAGGATGAACACAGCCAAGGTGATAGAATCTTTTACTGATGTTTCTGAATTTCTTCTCATAAGTTGTGAGGTGAATTTTGGGGTTTTCAGACAGATCCTGCAGGTTTTGGGGTGCAGGAAGGGGTTTTTTAGGTTTTTTCCCCCCAATACTTTGAGCACCATTTAACACCAGTTGCATCTCTATGGCCAATGTGGGATCCCATCCCCAGAAGTTTGATTTATATTCATAAAATCCAACCAAATTTAAGTTATATTCACAAAATCCAACCATGACAAGTTACATTCACAAACCCCAACCAAATCTGAGTTATATTCAGAAAACCCAACCGAGATAAGTTCTATTCACAAACCCAAACAAGGTAAGTTGTATTTGTTCACAAAACTCAACCAAGTTTAAGTTATGTTTATAAAATCAATAAAGTTTGAGTTATATTCACGAAATCCAAACAAGATAAGTTATATTCACAAAATCCGAGTAATATTCACAAAACCCAACCAAGATAAGTTACCATTTATTCACAAAATCCAACCAAATTCAAGTTACATTCACAAAATCCAACCAAATTTAAGTTACATTCACAAACCCAACCAAGTTTGAGTTTTATTCACAAAATCCAACCAAATCATAGTCACAAATCCAACCAAATTCAAGTTATATTCACAAACCAAACCAAGTTTGAGTTATATTGACAAAACCCAACCAAGTTCTGTTCACAAAACCCAACCAAATTCAAATTACATTCACAAAATCCAACCAAACTTAAGTTACATTCACAAACCCAACCAAATTCAAGTTATATTCACAAAACCTAACCAAGTTTGAGTTGAATTCAGATTTGGGGCTGAAAAGGAGCAGAAAGGACAAATCCAAAGGGAAGCCCAGCTGGGTTCAGGATTATTGATGGAATTCTTGCCCATTTTCCATCCTGCCATCCTTCTGACCCAGTCCTGATGGCTGCACCAGAATTTCCTCCCGGTGAGAGCCCTGAGCTGCTTCCCTGCCTTTTCCTCTCCTTTGAAAAGAGTAATAAAGGGGTCAGATGATCAATTTTGCAATTTGCAGTTGCCAAGCAGCTCCCAAGCAATTTAGTGATTTGGGGATTTATTTCCTGCCTGTCCTGATGGCAGGAGATGATAGGAGGACATTGAGCCTTAATAATCTATTCATTGCCTTGATCAAACCCAAGGAGCAAGGATCAAAAGTATTTTTATTTAATTTTTTATTTTCCAATGTCAGTTGTGGTTTTGCCAGAGCCTTTCGTGCATTGTCTTTGCTCCGAAAAATAAAAACCTGATTTGAAAAGTCCCACACACCTCCACCATGAAGGGCTGAACACCCATTTGGCCTGCTCATTAATTAAAAGTGGCGTTAATGAGCACAAAATGAGCCTGACCATCGCCATTTAGAGGCAGAGTGGCTCCTTCTCACCACGGTCTAATCCTCCTCCAAGGATTAATGTCAACAACGGAATTTAAATTCCCTCAGCACCTTATCAGATCGGCATTTACGCCCCGCTATTAAACCTTTATCACAGCCCCGAAATCCCGTTCCCTTCATCCCCACTCGGCCAATTATTCCAGGAAGGAGCTCCGATAGATCGTTCCCTTCCTGGCTGGAGCCCGGGAAGGGTCCGAAATCAGAAAGTTGTCGGGGTTTGTGAACAGCCAGGATGGGAACCCGACCCTCACAGTATTTTCGTTCTTTAGAAAATCACATTTCTTTAAATACAGTGAGAGAGCTCCAGGGAGGTGATTTGGGCTCATCCCCCTCTCCTACAACCCTCTCCAGCTCTTTATCTGCCGGGATTCCTCATTTTCAGATAAGTTTAGTTCTGATTTTAGGGAAAATTTCCTCCCTGTGAGGTGGGAAGGGGTTGGATGGAATTCCCAGCGGAGCTGGGGTTGCCCCTGGATTTCTGGAAGGTTGGATCCCCCTGGGACAGCAGGAATTGTCCCCACCCATGGCAGGGGTGGCACTGGATGGGATTTAAGGTCCTGCCCACCTCAAACCACTCCGGGTTGAGTTTGTTCCCATTTCACACCAGTAAAGCCCTGTTCCAACATCTCCCGACCTCCTACATAATGCAAGCGACACGATTCCAGCTGGGAGCTCCGGCACTGAACCGGGTTTATTTTTTAATAACGCCATATATATTTTATCCAAACTGTCATTCAGGCCTCAGAGCTGGGAAAACAAAGACCAAACATTACAGGAAAGTTTATGATTCCCTCACTCGGAGGATTTCCACTCCGCTCTCATTTTTCTGGCAGACTCGCTGCGGGGAGTTTTGCTTCTTCTCCTCGGTATAAATTCCATGCCAGAATTCTACATATATTAGATCTTCTC
>VKON01002709.1:173405-196658 GCA_009741485.1 Malurus cyaneus samueli | reverse complement strand
TGGAGCAGAGCCTGCCTCCTCACCCTCCAAATGGAGCCGCCAGAAAATTGACGGAAAATTTAAGCCGAGCTTAAAAGGGAGGGGAGGAAAATCTCAAGGGGTGAGCAGAGGACAATTTTAACTCCTCGAAAATCAACCTGAGCTCCAGGAAGGGTTGGGAACTCAGTTAACCTCAGGTTTAATCTCAGTTCTGCTCCTTTTCTGACAGATCCTGAACGTCTTGCGGGGTTTTATTGCATTTTTTTCTGCATTTTGGAGGGTAAAATCTGTGGCAAATCCTGGGTGGGGGTTTAGGACCCACCCATTTTTAGGAGCTGAGTTAGTTATAAGTCAGATTTCTTTCAGGTGGTGGTGGTGAATGATGATAATAGTAATCATAAAAATAATAATAGATTTCTGATGGTTAATTGATAATAATTCATAATAATTGATTAAAACCAATAGTAATAAAAACAATAGTAATGATAGTAATATAATAGTAAAATAATAATAATAATAATAATAAAATAATAATATAATAATAATTCAGGACTGCTCAAGAGGATTCCTGGTGTCACTGTAAGAGATGGTCACTCCTGGAAAAAATCACCAATCCTGATGGTAAAATTGTCATAATCTTCCTTAAAAAAAAAAAGAAAATTAAAACCTCTCACAATGGTAATTTAAAGGAAACCACAGAGGGTATTTTCAGGTCATTTTAAGGAAACCACAGGGGGTGTTTTTGGGTCATTTTAAGGAAAGCACAGACAGTGTTTTCAGGGGTTTTGTTGCCTTCATTCTGCAGTTTCTCCCGGAGCAGGAGTCCTGCAGGGAGAGAATAAAACCCTCCTGGGAGGGGGTGATTCTGGTGATTGAGGGCCCTGCCTCGGTGCTGAGCAGTTTCTGTCTCTCAGTGCTCACCCGGCTCCTGGTAATGAATTGTTTTGGGGCTGGGATCAGGGTTCCTTTCGAAATCCACGGAAATACTCAGTGTTTCTCCCTGTAAACATCTGATCCTGCAGGAAATTGGATTTCTGGGGCTGCTGCTGCTCTTGCAGGGATTTTTTAGTGAGTCTGGGACTGCCAGGACCAGCCCCACACTGAGAACATTCGTGTCCATTCAGAGGTTGGTTGGGATTTTGGAGGGTTTGTGGTGTTCCCATGTTTGTACCCAAATCCTGGAGCTCAAACCCATAAATCAGCCCTGCCAAAGAGACCAAACCACTCCTGCACCACCACTTTTGCAATAAATTTAAAGAAATATTATTTTCTAAAGAATAAAAATACTGGGAGGGTCAGGTTCCCATCCTGGCTGCTCACAAACCCCTGCAGGTTCTCTGGTTCCATTTTTCAGAATGAGTGGGTTGTGTCCTCCAGGTGAAACTTTTCATCTTAAATCTTAAAATTTTCATCTCGTTTTAGGAAAACATCTTGCAAGGTACTAAAAATTGTTAAGTCCTTAACAGAAGGATCGGAAAATCATGGAATTCCTAGATCATCCAGTCCAACCCCTGGCCCTGCACAGATTCCAAAATCCAAACTCTCCTGGAGCTCTGGCAGGCTCGGGGCTGCCCATCCTTTCTGGGGGAAAAACCTTTTCCTAAAATCCACCCTAAATTTAGCAGCAATGCCCAGCCCTCTGCCTGTTCAGGAAACATCCCATGAATATCAAAATTCCAGGTAGTCCAAGGCAGGATTCTCAGATTAATCAGAGATTTCACCGAGGCAGCAGAGCCTGATTTTCAGTGCAGGTTCTGCTGAATCATTGGAAAATAATCTCATTTGGGGTTTTATTCTTCCAGCTCAGGCTAGGTTCGGAAATCTTCAGTTCACTGCTGCAGCTTTCCCAGATCTGCCCCTTAATTCAGCGGCCCACGTGATGTCTCATATTTGAGACACGGCAGAGTTTTTCCTGGAATAAGGAAATATTAAAAAGTTATTTGCAGTCGGTGTGTGCTCCCTCCTCCTAATGGATTGTGCAGCGCTCAGAGCACTCTTAACTCCTTTTCCCTCTGCCCATCGCCCTGGCATCACAGCTTTTCCCATCACAGCATAATCGGCTTCCCTGAAATGTCTGCTGGGGAGAGTGGAGGGGCTGGGGGTGAGGAATCCCTGAAATTTCCCGTGAAATGTGCTGAGGAGAAGGAGGGTCTCTTTGCTCCAAGGGAAAAATCCCTGAAATTTCCGAAATGCTGCTGGGGAAAGGAGGGACTCCAAGAGTGAAATCCCTTAAATTTCCCAAAAACAGAGAGGAGGAATGGGTTTGGGGAGAGAAATCCTGGGATTTCCCTGAAATGCTGGCCATGATGGGAGAACTGGAAAGGCTGCAGGGAGAGAAATCCCTGAAATTGTCTCTGACCTCGGGCTGGAGGGACAATGGAGGGGGTCCAAGAGAGAAATCCGCGCAAATTTCCCTGAAATGCAGCTGGCGAGATTGGAGGGGTTCCAAGAGAGAAGTCCCTTCCCCACCCTGCTCAGGGCAGAATTTCTTCTCTAAAGTCTGTCTTCTCCTTCTAAACCTATCTCCTTTCAGTTTGAAGCCATTCGCATTCAGTATCCTCTGAAACTCGAGAGCTGTGGGTTCCTGTGGGATTTTATGGGTTCTGGTTTGACAGAGCAGCTCCAGCCTCACCCATCGGTCTCTGCCTGTGTCTCTGGTGAGGATTTCGCATTGTCTCCCGAGGATTTGCGATCCTGTCCTTCCAGGGCTGACTGCAAGCCAGGCCTGCCCCTCCCATCCATCTTCCCCTCCGAATCCAGGCCCAGCCATGTCGTTTCCATTCTTGGGAAGAACATTTTGTGCTGAAAACAACCAACTTGGAAGCTTCCGACCGCGCTCCTCGTTCCCCTTCCAACCCCCCCAAAACCAAACCCTCGGTGACCTTTCTGAGAGCTCTCCAAAAGTTTCCTCCCACCCCGGAGCAAGGCTGGGGGGTGTCGTGGAGCTTTAAATTAATGTTTGCAGAGCGCCACGGCTCTCTGACGGCAACGCTGGGGCTCGTTAATATTTAACGACAATTAACAGCACAGACGGAGTGCCCCGCCAGGCTCTTGGTGCCGCGGAATGAATTAGCGCGGATCGACCAAGCGCCGCGGGAGCCAGAGCCTGGGCGGGGAGTGAAGCTGGTAACCAGGATGTGACATCCCCGTCCGTCATCTCGCTGCTGCGATTCTGTGAGGAAAATGAATCCCACGAGCTGACCAGAGGTTGTGTCCAATAAAGGAGACTAGCAGGAGTCCTGTAATTTTATTCGTGAATAAAGGGAAGAAGGTCAAATGGGCATTTCCATGGGAGTCTCAGAATTCATAGAGGAACGCAGCCTCTTTTTATTATTTCTTTTCCTAATTTCTTATCTAATTCGGCTGCATCTCCCTCTCTTTCCTCTTGTGCTGAGTACTCTGAAAGTTGCGAGGCTCTCCGAAACGCTGATGAAACTTCCTCTCTATCATACATTGCCCGCCACTTTTAATACATCCATTCTGCTGTCTTGCTTCTTGTAGTTGTATTAACATAGTCTGGGATAGTCAACTCAAATGAGAATTCCTAATGGAAATTCTTCCCGTTTGTTTCCTTCTATCTCCGCATATCAGCGCTTATCTTAACTCCAGAATCCCTTCTCATTCCTTTCAAAATTCAGAGCAGCTTCCCATGGCCCCTGTGTCAGCCCAGCTCACCCAAGGCTCGGATCTGCTTTCCCAACGCGACCTTTTCATGTCATGGCCCACGAGTCTCATGGAGCGACGTTCAAGAGGAGGTTTTGAGTCGATTTGGGGCAGATTTGGCACGTTCTCCACAGTGACATCCACCCAAGAGGAAACTTGGTCTCCTCTGTCAGGGCTATTCACGCGAGTTCGCTTCTACATTCTATTCCGTGGTGTGGGTTGCTCCTTCCGCAGAGGTTTTGACTGGAAAAATGAGAAGGGAAATGGAGGCCAAACTGGAAAATTGTGCAGGGCTCCAGAGCAGCCAGTATATAGGTGGGGTGGATTTCCAGCAGCGATAGAGAAGGTTTGGAGCAGCTTGGAGTGGGATTTTCCAACACAGAATTGGAGAGGGAATGGCCCTAAGGGTAGGGAAGAAAGAGAAAGTTCAGATGGATTTTGGGAAGAATTCCAGCTGGGAGGGTGGGATAGGGTCTGGGATGGAATTCCCAAGAAGCTGTGCTTCCCCTGGAGTGTAGGCCAGGTGACCCACGGCAGGCTCTGGACACACCTGGTGCATGGAAAGTGTCCCTGCCGCGTGGTGGCAACCGGATGGGCCTTTGAGCCCCTCCACCCGACCATTCCAGGATTCCCATTGGGCTGGCTTCAAATGGGATTTTGGGGAGAAATTTGTCCCCTTTAGAAGGGCGGGAGGGCTGGGATGAATTCCCAGAAGCTCTGTGGTTGCCCCTGGACCTCCCTGGAGTGCCCAAGGCCAGTGCTGGAGCACCCTGGGACAGTGGAAGCGTGTCCTGCCCATGGAGGCAGTGGATGGCTGGCAGTGGCGTGGGATTAAGGTCCCCTCCCACCAACCATTCCCAGGATTTCAGATTTCCACTGGAATTATTTATCAACAATTTTAGCACTAAATTTCAACATGCAGCTGCTGTGCCCTCTTTCCTGCACGAGGATAGAGCCCAACGGAGCAGTAAATGGCTCCAATGGTTTTTTTCTCCTCCACTGATCTCCCCCGGTCGCAAACCAGCTACTCCCAGCTTCAACCCAATCCCATTTCCCAGTCATTCCCCTCTCCTTCAAAGCTCAGCAAGAGGAGAGAAATTCAAATCCGAGTGTGGGAGCGACAGAGTGAAGAAGAGCTGCCATAACCTCTGCAGATCACAATAAAAATCTGATGCACTGGAAAAAAAAATGAGGAAGCCTCGGGGCAATTTCCCTCGGAAAAACGGATGGAAAGGAATATCTGCATTTTCTTGGATTATGGAGCAAAAAGTTGGGTTGTTTAGGAGAGCGTGGTAATGATCTATGGAAGGGGGGTGGAGGATTTTCATTGCTCCTGTCTCACAGAGCAGCTGGAATCGTGTAATTGATGATGGAGAGATTCGTTGCATGGAAAATGCTGGAATTGCTGGAGAAAACTTCCCGTGTTGTTGGAGAAAGTTGGAAATTTTGGACTGAATGGGGCCACAAAATGTTCTTCTGTTGGATTTGTGTGAGAGGAAAGGGGATGGGGGTGGGAGCGGCTGTGTGTATCCAGCTTTTTCAGGTGGTCTCCCTGAATTCCCGAGTCCTGCACTTTTGAATTTTTGAGCCCTGGTCACTGAAATCTTGAGCCCTGCTCTCTGAATTTCTGAGCCCTTCTCACTGAATTTCCAAACCCTCATATTTGAATTTCTGAGCCCTGATCTCTGAATTCTTGAGCCCTGCTCATTTAATTTCCAAGCCCTGTTTCCTGAATTCCTGAGCCCCACTTGCTGAATTTCTGAGCCCTGCACATTTGAATTCCTGACTCCTGCTTGCTGAATTTCTAAGCCTCGTACATTTGAATTTCCAAGCCCTGCTCACTGAATTTCTGAGCCCTGCTCACTGAATTCCCAAGCCTTGCTCCCTGAATTTCCAAGCCCTGCTCCTGAAATTTCCGTGTCCAGCCCAGGATCTGGCAGCCTCCTTGGAGATCTGCTGTATATTTTTATTTTCCTGGCAAATTTGGCTCTTTTCTATGCAAATCTTTGCTCCCACACTCCTGGCATTTGTCAAGAGCTGACCCCAAGTTTCAATTTTGATTTTTTTTTTCCAAGTTTAATTAAAGAACTTGGATATGAAATGAAAATCTAAAAGCAGATGAACAATTCCTCTGAACCATCCTGCCTTTTCTCTTCCCAAAGTATTTCTACCAGCCCTGGATTTGGAATTACAAACATCCCAGATTTCCTTGGAAATGCTGAATTTTTTTTTTTTTAATGCCATTTTCCAGGGGTTTTTCCTACAAAACCAAGCACCCACCTGAGCACGTTACACTTAGAGCAGTGAAACCCATAATTACGGTTCTGGCCAGCTTTTCACACCAGAAACCACTGGGAAAACGTGCTTTTTTTTTCCATTCAGTATATTTTCCAGGGGTTTTTTTTGAGTTCATTGGTAAAAAGTGGATTTTTTTTCATTCAGTATAATTCCCAGAATTTTTTTGGAGTCCACCTTTGCTCACCACCACGGGGAGTTATTCCCACAGCCTGATTTTATCTCCTCTTCCCATGCCCCAAAATTCTTGGAGTTTGTGGCCATTCCATCCAGCTCTCTTTTGCTGTATTAAACTGTTCTATATCAAAGTTTAACACAAACTTTCTCTACTGAACTATTTATCAACTATTTCAGGTGCTGAATTAGAACCCTGCAGCTGCTGTGCTCTCCTTTCCCAGCACAGGAGTGTGGAAAAGCCCAAAAAGAGCAGAAATGGGCTCCAAGGATTCCACTCTCCCAATAAAAACCAATTTTCCTGCAACAACAGCCCCAGTCCCTTGGTTAGACTCTTGTTTGTATTGATTTAAATTCCCACTGAGAACATTAAATCCCAAAATCTCAGATTCCACCCCGCCTCCCTCCCCAAGCAGCCCAGGGAACTCCGATGTTTACAAGTTTCAGAAATGATTGTGGCTCGCAAAGACATGGCTGTTACTTTAAACAATTCTGCCCAGCAGAGATTTAGCTTTTAGCAACATCGCATCGAGGATAATCAGGATGATTACATGAATATCCAGAGTTTTCTACATGAATATTAAACACCCTCAAACTTCAGCAATAAGCTGGTTTTTTTGTTTTTATTTTTTGCTCCTCTTTTTTGGCAAACGTGCTCTTTTTTTTTTTTTTTTTTTTTTATTATTTCCCCCCCCCTTTCCTGACCAGCTGTGAAATGAAGGGAGAAAAAATGAAGTGGGCCGGGAAGTGTCTGAAGTGGGAAATGTATCCCCATCCTTCAGTTCCTGTGGCAAATAATTGGGCCCTGCAGGAATTGGCGGTGGAGCTGCTCTCTTGGCCGCGCACTCAGCGCTGGCTGCGTTTCCCAGCTGCCTCCCAGCAGCAGATTTTGGCAGGAGCCCCGAGGAGTGACACCCCAGAGGAGGAGAAAAGGGGGGTTTGGATCATCCAGAGTTCAGCGGGGATATCCCCATGGGGGGAAAAAAAAATAAAGATATTTTGTTAAATTCCCATTAGAGGGGGAATTCCTTGCCAGGTTTTGTTGTCCAATGCATTGGAATGGGTCACTGCATTTTGTTTTTCACTTTCCCAAACCCACTGCTTGACTTTCATGGGTGTAATAATGGTCTTGAAAACACAGCACATGGTTCTGTGGTTTGGGGTTTATCCCCAAAAAGAGAAAAATCCAAATATTTTATTAAATTTCTTTTAGGAATCAGAATTACCTTCCAGGTTTTATTGTCCATCATTTGACCTGTCACTGATTTGCTTTTCAACCTTCCCAACCCATTCTGCCCAATTTTCATGTGCAGGTTGTACCCAAATCCTGGAGCTCAAACCCATAAATCAGCCCTGCCAAAGAGACCAAACCACTCCTGCACCACCACTTTTGCAATAAATTTAAAGAAATATTATTTTCTAAAGAATAAAAATACTGGGAGGGTCAGGTTCCCATCCTGGCTGCTCACAAACCCCTGCAGGTTCTCTGGTTCCATTTTTCAGAATGAGTGGGTTGTGTCCTCCAGGTGAAACTTTTCATCTTAAATCTTAAAATTTTCATCTCGTTTTAGGAAAACATCTTGCAAGGTACTAAAAATTGTTGAAGTCCTTAACAGAAGGATCGGAAAATCATGGAATTTCCTAGATCATCCAGTCCAACCCCTGGCCCTGCACAGATATCCCAAAATCCCAAACTCTCCTGGAGCTCTGGCAGGCTCGGGGCCATGCCCATCCTTTTCTGGGGGAAAAACCTTTTCCTAAAATCCACCCTAAATTTAGCAGCAATGCCCAGCCCTCTGCCTGTTCAGGAAACATCCCATGAATATCAAAATTCCAGGTAGTCCAAGGCAGGATTCTCCAGATTAATCAGAGATTTCACCGGAGGCAGCAGAGCCTGATTTTCAGTGCAGGTTCTGCTGAATCATTGGAAAATAATCTCATTTTGGGGTTTTATTCTTCCAGCTCAGGCTAGGTTCGGAAATCTTCAGTTCACTGCTGCAGCTTTCCCAGATCTGCCCCTTAATTCAGCGGCCCACGTGATGTCTCATATTTGAGACACGGCAGAGTTTTTCCTGGAATAAGGAAATATTAAAAAGTTATTTGCAGTCGGTGTGTGCTCCCTCCCCTAATGGATTGTGCAGCGCTCAGAGCACTCTTAACTCACTTTTCCCTCTGCCCATCGCCCTGGCATCACAGCTTTTCCCATCACAGCATAATCGGCTTCCCTGAAATGCTGCTGGGGAGAGTGGAGGGGCTGGGGGTGAGGAATCCCTGAAATTTCCCTGAAATGTGCTGAGGAGAAGGAGGGTCTCTTTGCTCCAAGGGAAAAATCCCTGAAATTTCCCTGAAATGCTGCTGGGGAGAAAGGAGGGACTCCAAGAGTGAAATCCCTTAAATTTCCCCAAAATACAGATGAGGAAAGTGAATGGGTTTGGGGAGAGAAATCCCTGGGATTTCCCTGAAATGCTCATGGGGAGAATGGAAAGGCTCAGGGAGAGAAATCCCTGAAATTTCTCTGAACTGTTGCTGGGGAGAATGGAGGGGGTCCAAGAGAGAAATCCCGCAAATTTCCCTGAAATGCAGCTGGCGAGATTGGAGGGGTTCCAAGAGAGAAGTCCCTTCCCCACCCTCTCAGGGCAGGATTTTTTCTCTAAGTCTGTCTTCTCTAAACCTTCTCCCTTTCAGTTTGAAGCCATTCCATTCAGTCCTCTGAAACTCGAGGAGCTGTGGGTTCCTGTGGGATTTATGGGTTCTGGTTTGACAGAGCAGCTCCAGCCTCACCCATCGGTCTCTGCCTGTGTCTCTGGTGAGGATTTCGCATTTCTCCCGAGGATTTGCGATCCTGTCCTTCCAGGGCTGCTGCAAGCCAGGCCTGCCCTCCCATCCATCTTTCCCCTCCGAATCCAGGCCCAGCCATGTCGTTTCCATTCTCTGGGAAGAACATTTGTGCTGAAAACACCACTGGAGCTCCGACCGCTGCTCCTCGTTCCTTCCAACCCCCCCAAAACCAAACCCTCGGTGACCTTTCTGAGAGCTCTCCAAAGTTTCCTCCCACCCCGGAGCAAGGCTGGGGGGTGTCGTGGAGCTTAATTAATGTTTGCAGAGCGCCACGAGCTCTCTGACGGCAACGCTGGGGCTCGTTAATATTAACGACAATTAACAGCACCAGACGAGTGCCCCGCCAGGCTCTTGGTGCCGCGGAATGAATTAGCGCGGATCGACAGCGGCCGCGGGAGCCAGAGCCGTGGGCGGGGAGTACAGCTGGTACCAGGGATGTGACATCCCCTCCGTCATCTCCGCTGCGATTCTGTGAGGAAAATGAATCACGAGCACCAGAGGTTGATGTCCAAAAAGGAGATACAGGAGTCCTGTAATTTTATTCGTGAATAAAGGGAGAGGTCATGGGGCATTTCCCATGGGGAGTCTCAGATTCATAGAGGACGCAGCCTCTTTTTATCCCAATTTCCCAGACACATTCCCTCTCTCTTTCCTCATTGTCTGAGGAACCTGAGAGGTGCAGGCTCCCCGAAACGCTTGATGAAACTTCCCCTTCTATCATCCATTGCCCCCTTTCAATATCCATCTCTGTGTCTGTTCTTGTAGTCTATTAACACAGTCTGGGATAGGTCACTCAAAGGAATTCCCATGGAAATTCTTCCCGTTGTTTCCTTCTATCTCTCACTATCAGCCTTATCTTACCCCCAGAATCCCCTTCTCATTCCTTTCAATTCCGAGCAGCTCCCATGGCCCCGTGTCAGCCCCAGCTCACCCAAGGGTCGGATCTGCTTTTCCCAACGCGACCTTTTCATTGTCATGGCCCACGAGTCCATGGAGGACGTTCAAGAAGGTTTTGAGTGGATTTGGGGCAGATTTGGCACCGTTCCCACAAGGACATCCACCCAAGAGGGACTTTTTCCCTCTGCAGGGCTTTCACCAGTTCCTCTCTACATTTATTCGTGGTGGGGTTGCTCCTTCCGCAGAGGTTTTGACTGGAAAAATGAGAAGGGAAATGGAGGCGCAAACTGGAAAATCTGCAGGGCCTCCAGTGCAGCCAGGGAAAGGTGGGGTGGATTTCCAGCAGCGAAAAGAGGTTTGGAGGCAGCTGGAGTGGGATTTTCCACACAGAATGGAGAGGGAATGGCCCTAAGGTGAAGAAAAGAAAGTTCAGATGGGATTTGGAAGATCCTGGCTGGGAGGGTGGGAGGGTCTGGGATGGAATTCCCAGAGCAGCTGGGCTGCCCCTGGATCCCTGGCAGTGTCCCAGGCCAGGCTGGAGCCACCTGGGCCCATGGAAAGTGTCCCTGCCCGTGTGGCACCGGATGGGCTTTGAGCTCCTCCAACCCCGACCATTCCAGGATTCCATGGGCTGGCTCAGATGGGATTTTGGGGAGGAATTTTCCCGTTTGAGGCGGGGAGGGGCTGGGATGGAATTCCCAAAGCAGCTGTGGCTGCCCCTGGATCCCTGGGAGTGCCCCAGGCCAGGCTGGAGCACCCTGGGACAGTGGGAGGTGTCCCTGCCCATGGCAGGGCTGGCACTGGGTGGGATTAAGGTCCCCTCCCACCCAAACCCATCCAGGATTTCAGATTTCCACATGGAATTATTTATCAACAATTTTAGGCACTAAATTTCAACATTGCAGCTGCTGTGCCTCCTTTCCTGGCACAGGAAGAGCCCAACGGAGCAGAAATGGGCTCCAATGGTTTTTTCTCCTCCACTGATGTCCCCCCGGTCCAAACCAGCTACTCCAGCTCAACCCAATCCCATTTCCCAGTCATTCCCCTCTCCCTTCAAAGCTCAGCAAGAGGAGAGAAATTCAAATCCGAGTGTGGGAGCGACAGAGTGAAGAAGAGCTGCCATAACCTCTGCAGATCACAATAAAAATCTGCTGCACTGGAAAAAAAATGAGGAAGCCTCGGGGCAATTTCCCTCGGAAAAACGGATGGAAAGGAATATCTGCATTTTCTTGGATTATGGAGCAAAAAGTTGGGTTGTTTAGGAGAGCGTGGTAATGATCTATGGTAGGGGGGTGGAGGATTTTCATTGCTCCTGTCTCACAGAGCAGCTGGAATCGTGTAATTGATGATGGAGAGGTTCGCTGCATGGAAAAAGCTGGAATTGCCGGAGAAAACTTCCCGTGTTGTTGGAGAAAGTTGGAAATTTTGGACTGAATGGGGCCACAAAATGTTCTTCTGTTGGATTTGTGTGAGAGGAAAGGGGATGGGGGTGGGAGCGGCTGTGTGTATCCAGCTTTTTCAGGTGGTCTCCCTGAATTCCCGAGTCCTGCACTTTGAATTTTTGAGCCCTGGTCACTGAAATCTTGACCCTGCTCTCGAATTTCTGACCCTCTCCACTGAATTTCCAAACCCTCATATTTGAATTTCTGAGCCCTGATCTCTGAATTCTTGAGCCCTGCTCATTTAATTTCCAAGCCCTGTTTCCTGAATTCCTGAGCCCCACTTGCTGAATTTCTGAGCCCTGCACATTTGAATTCCTGACTCCTGCTTGCTGAATTTCTAAGCTCGTACATTTGAATTTCCAAGCCCTGCTCACTGAATTTCTGAGCCTGCCACTGAATTCCCAACCTTGCTCCCTAAATTTCCAAGCCCTGCTCCTGAAATTTCCGTGTCCAGCCCAGGATCTGGCAGCCTCCTTGGAGATCTGCTGTATATTTTTATTTTCCTGGCAAATTTGGCTCTTTTCTATGCAAATCTTTGCTCCCACACTCCTGGCATTTGTCAGAGCTGACCCCAAGTTTCAATTTTGATTTTTTTTTTCCAAGTTTAATTAAAGAACTTGGATATGAATGAAAATCTAAAAGCAGATGACAATTCCTCTGAACCATCCTGCCTTTCTCTTCCCAAAGTATTTCTACCAGCCCTGGATTTGGAATTACAAACATCCCAGATTTCCTTGGAATGCTGATTTTTTTTTTTTTTAATGCCATTTTCCAGGGGTTTTTCCTCAAAACCAAGCACCCACCTGAGCACGTTACACTTAGAGCAGTGAAACCCATAATTACGGTTCTGGCCAGCTTTTCACACCAGAAACCACTGGGAAAACGTGCTTTTTTTTTCCATTCAGTATATTTTCCAGGGGTTTTTTTTGAGTTCATTGGTAAAAAGTGGATTTTTTTCATTCAGTATAATTCCCAGAATTTTTTTGGATCCACCTTTGCTCACCACCAGGGGAGTTATTCCCACAGCCTGATTTTATTCCTCTTCCCATGCCCCAAAATTCTTGGAGTTTGTGGCCATTCCATCCAGCTCTCTTTGCTGTATTAAACTCTTCTATATCAAAGTTTAACACAAACTTTCTCTACTGAACTATTTATCAGCTATTTCAGGTGCTGAATTAGAACCCTGCAGCTGCTGTGCTCTCCTTTCCCAGCACAGGAGTGTGGAAAAGCCCAAAAAGAGCAGAAATGGGCTCCAAGGATTCCACTCTCCCAATAAAAACCAATTTTCCTGCAACAACAGCCCAGTCCCTTGGTTAGACTCTTGTTTGTATTGATTTAAATTCCCACTGAGAACATTAAATCCCAAAATCTCAGATTCCACCCCGCCTCCCTCCCCAAGCAGCCCAGGGAACTCCGATGTTTACAAGTTTCAGAAATGATTGTGGCTCGCAAAGACATGGCTGTTACTTTAAACAATTCTGCCCAGCAGAGATTTAGCTTTTAGCAACATCGCATCGAGGATAATCAGGATGATTACATGAATATCCAGAGTTTTCTACATGAATATTAAACACCCTCAACTTCAGCAAGCTGGTTTTTTTTTTTTTTTATTTTTTGGCTCCTTCTTTTTTGGCAAACTGCTCTTTTTTTTTATTGTTTTCCCTTCTCCCTTTCTGCCGCTGTGAAATGAGGGAGAAAAAATGAAGTGGGCCGGGAAGTGTCTGAAGTGGGAAATGTATCCCCGCTTCAGTTCTGTGGCAAATAATTGGGCCTGCAGGAATTGGCGGTGGAGCTGCTCTCTTGGCCGCGCACTCAGCGCTGGCTGCGTTTCCCAGCTGCCTCCCAGCAGCAGATTTTGGCAGGAGCCCCGAGGAGTGACACCCCAGAGGAGGAGAAAAGGGGGGTTTGGATCATGCAGAGTTCAGCGGGGATATCCCCATGGGGGGAAAAAAAATACAGATATTTTGTTAAATTCCCATTAGAGGGGGAATTCCTTGCCAGGTTTTGTTGTCCATCATTGGATGTGTCACTGATTTGCTTTTCACTTTCCAACCCACCCTGCTTGATTTCCATGGTGTAATTAACGGTTTTGAAAACACACATGGTTCTGTGGGTTTGGGGTTATCCCCAAGGGGAAAAAATCAGAATATTTTATTAAATTTCTTTTAGGAATCAGAATTACCTTCCAGGTTTTATTGTCCATCATTTGACCTGTCACTGATTTGCTTTTCAACCTTCCCAACCCATTCTGCCCAATTTTCATGTGCATAATTACATGGCCTTGTAAGTGCATGGGGATCTGTAGGTTTGCGGTAATCCCCACGGGGGAAGAAGTCAAAATATTTTATTAAATTCCTTTAGAGGAGGAATTCTCTGCCAGGTTTTGTTGTCCCCTCATTGGGCATGTCACCCATTTGCTCTTCAACCTTCCCAACCCATTCTGCCCAATTTCCATGTGTATAATTACATGGCCTTGTAAGTGCATGGGGATCTGTAGGTTTGGGGTTATCCCCATGGAGGAAAAACCCAAATATTTCCATAAATTCCCTTTAGGAGGAGGAATTCTCTGCCAGATTTTGTTATCCATCCTTGGACCTGTCACCGATTTGCTTTTCGACCTTCCCAACCCACTCTGCTCGATTTTCATAGGTATAATTACATGGCCTTGAAAGCACACAGGGTTCTGTAGGTTTAGGGTTATTCCCATGGAGGAAAAATCAAAATATTTTATTAAATTCCCTTTAGAGGAGGAATTTCCTGCCAGGTTTTGTTGTCCCCTCATTGGGCGTGTCACCCATTTGCTCTTCAACCTTCCCAACCCATCCTGCTCAATTTCCACGGGTGTCATTATGTGGCCTGTTAAACTCACGGGGTTCCATGGGTTTGGGGTTTGCTGAGTTCAAATTTCCCTGAGAATTTTGCAGGGAAATCTTTCCCAATCCTCAGCAGTTTGGGAGTGGAGATCCCCTTTGTGTGATGTTGAGGGTTGGGTGCTCCACATGGAGGGCAAAGAGCTCAGCCAAGGGGTCAACTCACGAATTTTAGGAACAGAGTACAAAATTTGCCTATTCAGGGCTAAATTTAGGTGCATTCTAGCATTTGCATTCCTTTCCCTGGATTTAAACTCTGCTGAATCTTTTAGGCTGGAAAAGCTCTCCAAGATCAAGTCCAAATTTTGTCTGAATCCCGTTTTTTTCCCCAATTTGTCCAAGGATAGTGACATTTCCTATTGGGAGGTCACAGCTGATCCTGCTGGAAGGAGATGCAATGGACACAATTTCTTGGAGAATCTCAGGAGAAATCTCTTAGAAATTCTCAGAAGAATTCAGGCTTTTCAATGCTCAAATTATGTTTAAAAATCGAAACGAGGCTCCAGAAGAGCATCTTTGCTGAAAGCAGAAAACCCTCTGCACTCACCCATTTTCCTCAGCAACACTTAACCTCAACCAGTGGACTGGTTTAAACCAAAATTAAATCCAGAAATTTAATTTGGTTAAAAAACGGTTAAATCCAAAATTCAGCGTTTGCTTTAATGCTGAGCCTTGAAATAACCGGGGGCTGGCTTTCCACATTCCAGCACTTTCCCAAACCTCTTGCCACGCAATTCCTCCACATTTCCAAATAACAACACCCAATTAAGCACTTGAATCAGTGCTGCCCTCAGCAGAGATGTAATTAAGCAGGTGTTTAAATCCCTCGTTAAATCAGTCTCTTGTATTTTCCTTTCTTAATCTCTCATTACTATTCCCGTCCAGGAAAATAATGGGGAAACAAATGAATCCCGAAACTCTGGCTCGGGGCTTGTAGGGGTCAAACTGTATCAGCAGTGCAAAGAAGATCTATGGGATCTCATCACATTTGGGGAGGGGGAAAATTAGAATTAAATGGGAGCTGGTGGATAAAAGCAGCGAAAGGCAAAACACCGTTTCTCCAGGAGGAAAAAAAAAAAGGAAATGAAATAAAAATCCACTTGCAGAAGGGCATTATGTGGCACTTTTCCCGAGTAATGGCTCGGCTGCTGTAATTCTGAATGCTCGTGAAATGCACCCGTGGCCCGGCCGTAAAGAGAATGGGGAAACAACGAGGTCGCTAATTCAATTACAGATGCGAGGGATCGAGCTCTCTGCTGCTCATCCAAATGAAAATTTACACGGAATCACATTCCCAGCAATTGGCTCAGCGGCTTTAATGGACTGAAACTCTCCGCGTTAACAGATTGCCCCGGCTCGGAGAGCTCCTGGAATTGTCTCTCGGGTGGAGACCTCGGCCCAGCCTCTATTTGCTCCTCTTAGGGATAAATGGGATAAAGTCACATCATCACTTTTGCTCTTTCCTGAGCTGGGAGGGGCAGCTGAGAGTTCCTGTGGGAGGTTTGTTCTTTGTTCTTATCGAGATTATGGCCAGGGCAGGACATCCAGGGGTTTACAGAGATCCCGACTTCTGCACAACTTTCCAGAGGTGTCTTAAGCCAAAACGGCAGGTTGGAGCCACTCACTGGGTAAGAGGGGAAAGACTGAAATACAATTCTATTTAACAAAATTAAAATTCCCTACTCTGAGAGAGGCTGAGCCCATTTCCCAGAGGGGAGAGAGGGAAGGTGTGAGAAGAGGAAGATGAAGGTGCTTTTCTCATCCTGATGGGGCACGGTGGAATGACAGATCCAGGCTCTTCTGGGTCCTTCCCACTCACTGGGTAAGAGGGGAAAGATGGAAATACAATAAATTCTATTTAACACAATTAAAATTATTAAAGTTCTCTACTCTGAGAGAGGCTGGTCCCATATCCCAGAGGAGAGAGAGGGGCCCAAGAGAGAGTCCTTAATGGACAGAAGTTGGAATGACGGATCCATGCTCCTCTGGGTCCTTCCCGGGTTCACCTGTAAGAGGAAAAATGAAATAAATAAATTCATTTAACACAATTAAAATTATTAAAATTCTCTGTTCTGAGAGAGGCTGAGCCCATTTCCCAGAGGGCCATGGACTCTCCATCCTTGGGAATTCTCCAAACCCCACTGGCTGTGGCTGTGGGCAGCCTGTCCCAGCTGGGTTGGGATGGAGGATTCCCAGAGGAGGATTTGGGATTCCACTCCCAAACCACAGCTGCTCCGTGGCTCTGAGATTTAAGATCCAAACCCATTGGGAAAGACAATAAATGACCCAAACCCATTGGGAAAGACAATAAAAGCCCCAAACTTTGAAATGGTTTTTGAAAGCGAGAATCAAGCTCCCAAATGAGTGACAATTCCAAGAGCAGCAGTGATATAAAACCCAGGGGAAAAAAAATGTGATTTTGTTCCACTCACCCTTCAAAAAGTTTACACATCAATATGCGGTGCAGGTGCTTAGTATGAGACACCTCAAAACTTCTTTTAATGTGGTTTTAAATCCCCCAAATTCCTCCACTTGTGCAGCTATGACTCAACACTGAAAATCGCCTCAATTCTCTGTTAAATTTCCAATCCTAAATGAAGCGAAGCACGTTTGTGCTTAATCCCCTGGTTATTAAACAGAGAGTGTGGAAACCCTGTTGATGAAGAGTTCCTCGCTCCAAAGGTTATTTTCCTAAAAATAAAGAGGAGCCAGGCCACATTTGCTGTGCCGGGGCTCATTTCCTCCATCCACCAGGGACAAAATCCGCGTTTAAAGGTCATCGGTTCTTTTGTGTGATAACAAACGATGAGTGTGGCTGGGGGGGAGAGACGGCATTGGCTCCTTCCCAAAGAATTCCCAAGGAAATGAACCATTCCTGATGAGTACAAATGAACATTTCTGACAAATCTGAATTAACCATTCCTGATGAGTCCAAATTAACAATTCCCAAAAAATCCAAATTAACCATTCCTGACGAGTTCAAATGAACCAATTCTGAGAGTACAAATGAATCATTCCTAACAAATCCAAATTAACTATTCTTGATGAGAACGAACTAACTATTCCCAAAAATCCAAATTAACTATTCCTGATGAGCTCAAATGAACCATTCCTGACGAGTACAAATGAACCATTTCTGACAAATCTGAATTAACCATTCCTGATGAGTCCGAATTAACTATTCCCGAAAAATTCAAATTATCCATCCCCAACGAGTCTGAATTAACCATTCCTGTCGAGTCCAAATTAACAATTCCTGAAAAATCCAAATTAGCCTTTCCCAATGAGTCCAAATTAACCCAAATGAGTCCAAATTAACCATTCCCAAGGAGTCCAAATAAACCATTCCTGACAAATCCGAATTAACCATTCCTGACAAAACCAATTTAACCATTCCTGGCAAATCCAAATGAGCCATTCTTGGCGAGTCCAAATTAACCATTCCCAATGAATCCAAATTAACCATTCCTGTCGAGTATAAATTAACCATTCCCAACAAGTCCAAATTACCCTGATGAGGGGTCCAAATTCCTGATGAGTCCAAATTAACCATTTCTGTTGAGTCCGAATGAACCATTCCTGACAAATCCAAATTAAGAATTCCCAGCAAATCCAAATTAACCCTTCCTGATGAGTCCAAATTAACCATTCCTGCTGACCCCAGGATGCCAGGATGAGCCTCTCCAGGATGACTCCCAGCCAGGGAAGATTTTGCTGTTTAATCAGCTCTGCCTAACAATTATTTTTCTCCTTGACGAGCACCTTCTGGCATTTCACTTCTTTCCCCCCTCCTCCTGAGATGATTATTTTTATTATTGTAACATTTTATGGCCGATAAGGAAAAAGCATTTAAGAAAAGCAGAATAACTGCCTTTTTTTCCCTCGCAGGCAGTTCTGCTGCTGTATGTAGATGAAACTGATGTGCCGGGAATCCAAATTGCATGTTCTTCCAGACTTTTGATGGAAAATCGGTGGTGGAATTTCACACACCCTCCCTCACCCCCAACGCAAATCCCAAACATCTGCTCCACATCGGGCAGCGAAATCACCTCGATTGTGGCCAGAGCCCCTCGTTTGCCAAAGGCCTGATAGCACAGCCTCAATATTCCCTTGCTCTCCCTGCTCCTGAATTTCCCAAAAACATCTGCAACCCAAAAATCAATTTATTTATTCCTCCTTAATCTGCAGAAAACACAGTTTGGGCTCCTCAGAATGATTTCACCTGTCCCTTTTATTTCCTCAACTTTCCTGTTGCTCCTCCCCTCTTGCCTGGTGAGTGGGAATTTGGAAGAGCCTGGATCCACAATTCCAATGGGGGAAGAAAAGCACCTTCATCGTCCTCTTCTCGCAGTTTCTTGAAGTTTTGGTGACACAGGGATGGAAATTCCCCCGGGAGTCCCGGAGATGATTCCTGCCAGCCCAGCCCCACAAACACAGCTCAAGACAAACACTGACAGCAATTATCGTTATCTCCCGGATAATTTCCTCTCTCCTCCTTGACGCAGCTCCTTCAATCTGCAAAAATATTTGGATATTTCAGAGCAGCCCCTGGAGTTCGGGGGAGAGGCTGGAGCAGCTCCAAAGCATCGTCTCGGAGGGTTTTGCTGCTCGTGCTGAGCTGAATATTCAGTTTACAGCTGGGGGTGGGTGGTGCAGGGCTCTGGCTCCTCTGGCTTTGTTTGTTTGGTTTTAATTAATTTCTTTGTTGTTTCCAGTGCCCAGAGAACTCGAGGGAGGGTTGGAGCCCGTGGTGAGCAGAGATCCGACCCCAGACTGAGAGGAAATGAGGAATATTCCTCAGACAAGATCTGCAAAGTCCCTGCCGTGGGTGAGATCCCCACTTTGAACCCAGGGTGGGATAAAAACCACCAGAAGTGAAAAATTATTGGGGAAAGAATGGGAAAGTTGGCACACGAAGACTTGGTTTGGATACTGGGGAGAAATTCCTCCTAATGAGGGTGGGGAGGGTCTGGGATGGAATTCCCAGAGCAGCTGTGGCTGCCCCTGGACCCCTGGCAGTGTCCAAGGCCAGGCTGGAGCCACCTGGGACAGGGGAAAGTGTGAAGGGGGTGGACCTGGATGAGCTCTGAGGTTCTTTCCATTCTCAAATCATTCTGGAATTCTCTGAAATCACCCCAAAAACACGTCTGGTCCAGGACATCTGAGAGCTCAGCTCTGCCTGATCCAGGTATGAACGGGACTGGAGTGAAAACACTTCCTAAGGGTGGCCAAAACACTTCCTAAGAGTGACCAAAACACCTCCTAAGAGTAACTAAAACACCAAGAGTGACCAAAACACCTCCTAAGAGTGGCTAAAACATCTCCTAAGAGTGACCAAAACACCAAGAGTGACCAAAACACCTCCCAGGAGTGACCAAAACCCCAAGAGTGACCAAAACACCTCCTGAGAGTGACCAAAACACTTCCTAAGAGTGACCAAAACACCAAGAGTGACCAAAGCACCTCCTAGAGTGACCAGATCACCTCCCAGGAGTGACCAAAACCCCAAGAGTGACCAAAACACCTCCTGAGAGTGACCAAAACACCAAGAGTGGCCAAAACACCCCTAAGAGTGACCAAAACTTTCCCAAGAGTGACTAAAACACTTCCTAAGAGTGACTAAAACACTTCTGAGAGTGACCAAACTCCCGATTTCCCAGAATTTCATGAACAGCCCTGGAAATCGAGTTTTGCCGGCCGCAATTCCGCTGAAAAAAGCAAACGCTGTGGAAAATTGGGAAAATTGCCGTTACAGCCCCGAATTTCATTGAGCGCAGAGAATTTTTAATTCCAGACTGAGCTGCAAAGCCGAGAGCGGGCAGGGAATGGTGATTTTAATGATAATAATTTCCACTCGCACGGAGCTTTCATCCAAGAAAACACCACCTCGGAATTTCTGCGAGATGGGATAATTTCACCTCGCTAAATGTGCATGTTCCATTTCCCTTCGCTTCTTCTGACGGGGAAAAAAATTGAAGATTATTATGGTTTGTAGGGCTGAGCGTTTATTACAGAAATATTTTGCATTTTTATTGTGGTTTTCTTCAAACCTGGCCGAGGTTTTGAAACCCTGCTTTTAAAAACATCAATCCCATTTTAGGGGAGGTTATTCCAGCATCATTCCTTGGGGAAAACTGAAGGAAAAATCTCCTGGGCTGTTCTGGGCGGGTTTTAATTTTCTCTTTTGAAAAAAGCAATGGGTGATTTGCATTTCTGGGAATGGGAGCCCATCGCTGACATCAAATTTCCTGGAGACCTCAAAAATCAAATATTTTCTCTTAAAAGGGATTTCTCCATGTGCAAATGTGGGAGTGGGGATATTTTTCAAGGTTTCAGTCCAGCTTTTAATATTTTTATTAATGTGTTTTATTTGTTTTGATGTTTTTTATTATAGAAAGCACAGCAGATCTTCCTTTTTAAATGGGAAAAGACATGGAATTCCCAGGAATTCCAGGGAAATCCTCAAAAACCAAATTTCAAGGGAAATACTTTCAAACCCAAATTCTATGGAAATCCCTTTAAACCCCTTTAAACCCAAATTCCAAGGAAATCCCTTTAAACCCAAATTCAAGGAAATCCCTTTAAACCCAAATTCAAGGAAAATCCCTTGAAACCCAAACCCAAACAAGGAGTTCAAACACTGCAGGGACAAATGGGAAAGGACACAGAATTCCCAGGAATTGCAGGGAAATCCCTTTAAACCCGAAAAAGGAATGCAAACAGTGCAGGAATTAATGGGAAAGGACATGGAATTCCCTGGAATTCCCAGGAATTGCTGATTTTCCATGGCCAATGCCAGCTCCAGGTTTTCATCTCCCATTTATTTGATTTAAAATCTCCGAAGGCTCCAGTTCATGTTTTTCAATCATTTATTCCTGGGGAGAAGTGCAGAATTTGACTGGAATTCATCCAAAAATCTCCATCCTTTTCTCTCAAACACCCCCGTGGGTGTTCAGGATAAGGAATATTTGAAAAGGGGAATTAGAAATGACATTTGGATCCAGGTTGGGGGGGAAAAAAAGCCAAAAAAGCAAAAAATAAAGCAGCAGCATTGATTTCCTCAGTTGTACTTAAGGCCCTTTCCTTTTGTAAAATAAATAACCTGAATAAAAAAATAAATAACCTGAATAAACCCGTCAGGGAAGATTAAACCTCATTAAAAAGTGTAACAGAGCACAAAGGAGATTAAAAAAAAATTTAAAAAAAAAAAAAAAAAAAGAAGGAGCTTGGCTGAATTGAGTAATGGCGATAATAAAATAAAATTACCAGTTGGAAGAGGGGAGAGGGAAAGCTGTTTCCTCACACTCAGGTTGGAGATTTCCCCTCAATAATTAGATAACATTTAAAGAATAAATTAATAGCACAACCCAGGAAATGCGGATGGTTGATAACGGCGATTCCGAGGCAGTTCCCGAATTTAATCAGGGAAATTCCGCTCGGGATGGACACCGAGGGCGGGTGGGAGCCGCAATATTTCTCCCTGCCCACCAAAAAGAGACAGAAACGCTTGAAAATCCCAATATTGATGGAAATTACGGCTTTCAGGCTGGAAATGAGGCATTTTGATTTCACTGAGGTGAGCAGGATCGGAGCACATCAAAAACAACTTCATCTCCTTTGGAGAGACAAATCCTTGGAAAGACAAACCCCAGAAAAAGGAGAAATTATGTAGGGGAAGCACCTGAGGAGACTGAGAAAAGGATGGAGTTGGGTTAATGCCGTGCCAGAGATCCAAATTTATGATTTCAGGGGGAAGGGGAAGGGAAAAGGAGCAGAGGGAAGAATTCAGCGAAGGAAAAGGGCAAAACAAATGAGTTTATTCCTTCCAGAGCCCAGAAATTATATTGCTTTTTTCCCAATACATTGTACTTCTTTTTCCCAAATAAATTACGTTGCTTTTTCTCCAAATAAATTATTTTGCTTTTCTCCAAATAAATTATTTTGCTTTTTCCCCAAATAAATTATTTCACTTTCCCCCGAATAAATTACACTGATTTTCCCCAAATAAACGATTCTGCTTTTTACCCAAATAAACGTGGCCTCCCCTATCCAGGGAGAAATACCTGGTTTGGCTTCAATGAAGAGAGCTCATTTTAATTTATAAAGAAACAAGAGATGGAGGATTGGAGTTACAGCGTTGATTTGTTCGCATTTCAAACCATTTTGATACATTTAACTTTATTTTTTTTGAGATTTTAGTGAGCACACAGAGGAGGGAGCTGATGGGAATTCCAGTGAGGAGCAGTTCAGAGCTGAGTTTCTGCCCTGAAAATTCGGAATTCCCAGGGATGTTGGCAGGATATGCCTTCCAAACTTTGCCTGCGTTGATAACAGCCAGAGTTCAGTGCTAACATTCATTTTATTATTTATTATTTATTTCTCTTTCACTTCAACTCCACAATTTGATTTTATTTTACTGCCGAATTTGGGGGCTGAGATGGATCAGGTCAAGAATCCTGCTTGGTTTTCCCTCAGAATCCCCAATTCTCTCATTTTACCCCATTGTGTGCTACACGAGAGGAGAGGAAAAGAAAATCTCAAACTTCCCCCAAAAAAATCTGATTTTTCTCTTAACATTGGCTTTTAAATTACTCTTTTTCCATCAGGTGCTGCAGAGATCAGTTAAAATTTGAGTTTTAACGAGACTCTGGTGGGGGAACTCCATCCTGTGCTGGAGAATCCTTCTGGACTGGAAATTCAACCAGAATTGGTGAAAATGGATTTATTTATTTATTTTTTCTTTTTTTTATTTTCCAGCCTGAGTTTCTCTTTTTGCCTCGTGGCCTCGAGAAAAAAAAAAGTCACAGTGCCCTTTCCTGAAGTTTTTAGGGCTGGTAAGGATTGGGATCACGCTGGGGTGATTTTCCTGCAGGAATTTCCCATTTCAGGGATCCAGGATTGCTCCTGCTTCACTTTTCGTGAAGTCCCCTTGTCCTGAAAAAGCCCAAATTTTCCTAAATTATATTTTAGGGCTGATTCTCCAATCCATGCTTGCTCTGAAATAACGATAATAATATAATACTATGAATATTGCAAAAATATCGTAGTTCTATTAATATTGTAATAATATCATAATTCTATTAATAATAATAATA
>VKON01002709.1:125079-169636 GCA_009741485.1 Malurus cyaneus samueli | reverse complement strand
ATGATTTGGGAATCCGCACCAAAATAGAATTTAGGAAACTTGGGCTTTTTTGGACCAGGGGGATCCATGGAAAGTGAAGGGGGAGCATTCCTGGATCCCTTCAATGGGAAATCCCTGCAGGAAAATCACAGAAGGTTTTTTCCCACCAATATTATCCTTATTGATCAAATTACATATTATTCTTATTATAGAATACAATATTAATAGAATTCCAATATTTCCATTATTCCAAAGGAAGCACAGATTGGAGAATCAGCCCAAAAATGGAATTTAGGAAAATTTGGGCTTTTTTGGGACCAGGGGGACTCAATGAAAACTGCAGCAGGAGCACTCCTGGATCCCTGAAATGGGAAATCCCTGCAGGAAAAGCACAGGAGCTTTTCCCCCCATTGATATTCCAGCTTAGTTTAGGCGTTTTGCTGGGCAGAGAGACCAAACATCCTGATGAAGGAGTCAGTGTGCCCTGTGCTGTCTTAAACCCGAGGCTCCAGCCTTGGGTGAAGCCTTCTGTCCAGAACATCTTGTGTAAACTGGGCTCTGGCCTCATCTGGGGGGGGATTCATTAGAATAGGGGGACATTACTGCATTTGTTAAGCTTCTTATTGGGGAATCCTAGATAGATATGCTAATTCCTGAAATCTATAAAACTTGTGTGCATTCTGCCATCAAGTTGTGCACCTGGGATCCCAACTGTCCTGTACCTTGCACCTACACTTTTAAGGACATGACTAATGAGATGAATTCATAAATAAAGTTCCATCTTTGTCCCACTCCTGACTGCATCAAATCCTTGAATTAAGGAAAAACAACCCAAGATTTTGGCAAACACAGAACAAGGAGCGATCCCCTCCTGGAAAATCTCCTTTAAAGAGTTTTTCAGACCCTTGCAGAGGTGAAGGAGCCGAGCAGACACAATCGAGGTTTTATTGCTGATGCCGAGAGCGAATGCGTCCTCCAGGAATTTGTGCGATCTATTTCTAAACCCTTTTATTTATTTGAAAATTGCCGAACAGTGATTTCCGTGCACGGCTCAGATCTTCCCAAGGTTGCATCACAAATGGTGGAAATGATCTGGTTTATGGTCTTTGGAGGTTTGGGATTCAAATCTCAGGGTTTTTTTGGTTGTTTTTATTTTTGAATTCGTGAGGTCGGAGCGTGGCCTCTTTTCCACCTCCCTCTTCAAAGAAAATGGGTTTTAATAATAAATTATATCCATTGAATAATAATAAAAAAGCTGTAATGGTGATGGAATCACAGGAGATTCGGGAATGTTGAAGAAGAAGAAAGGGGAAAATTGTTATAAAATCCCTCCTATGAAATTTTCTCTATAAATCACAGCACCAAACTCACCCTCCACGTCCTCAAAACTCCCGTAACAGTGGCAGCTCCAACTTGTGCCCCCCATTCTGTGCCTATGGTAAATATTTGTGCTTTAATCCAGGATTTAACTCTCTGAAATCCAAACTTTTCCATGGTTATTTTTGATCAGCCACACTGGGAAGTTTTTGGAAGTTTGTTCTCCAGTTTCTCTCGTTCCAGGAGGAGGATGATGAATTCTGGGGAGTGATGAAAAGCCCAGATCATTCTGTGCAGGGAATTTTTGATGAAATACAGAATCCTGGAATGATTTGGGGTGGGAAGGACTGTAAATCCCTTCCAGTGCCTCCCCCAGGGACACCTCCCACTGTCCCAGGGTGCTCCAGCCTGGCCTTGGCACTCAAAGGGATCAGGGAACAGCCACAGCTCTCTGGGAGATTCCACCCCACCACCTCCCACACCCGTCAAAAAGAAAAGATTTTTTACCCCAATCCCATCTGAGCCAGGTCATGGATCCCTGGATGGTGGAGTTGGAGGACCTCAACGCCTCAGGTGCCAACGGCAGGGACACTTCCATGCCAGGGTGCTCCAGCCTGGCTGGACACTGCCAGGGATCCAGGGCAGCCACAGCTGCTCTGGAATTCCATCCCAGCCCCTTCTCATTCTCAAAATGAAAAATTCCTTCCCAAGATCCCATCTGAACCAGGACACAGAATCCTGGAATGGTTTGGATTAAAGGGATCTTCAACCTCCTCTCGTTCCACCCCGCCATGGGCAGGGACTCTTCCATGAACGTCTTGGTCCAGCCTGGCCTGGGACTGGGATCCAGGGACATCCCATATTCTTCCCAATATCCCATCTAAACCCACTTGTGGATCCTGGATTGGGGTTGGGTTGGTTTGGGTTGGGTGTCGTGGTTTGAAATGAATTTAATGGGAAGCAAAACACTCCCATGTTCCAGCAACCTCCCTCCTCTCCTTTTTCCCACCCGGGTCCCGGAGACACCAGCGTTTTACCAAGAGAGGAAAGTGAAAAGAAAGGGAAAAAATCCTGTACATTAAGTTGGGTTTGTCCATCTTTGGGATCTGCAGGTGAGCACGACAATGAGGATTGGCTTCTACAACATACAGTGGGCTAGGGCTCCTTTTGTTGGAGAGTATATAGGAGAAAGCTGTCTAAACTTCCCTCGACAAGCCATCTTTGTGGTCTTACTTTGGTCCCTCCCCCCACCACCAAATACGGACAAGCTAAAACCGATGAAGTTTGAAGGACCTTAAAACCTGCGCCAGAGCCACCACGGTCAGGGACACCTCCACTGTCCCGGGTGCTCCAGCCTGGCCTTGGACACTGCCAGGGATCCAGGGGCAGCCACAGCTGCTCTGGGAATTCCATCCCAGCCCCTCCCCACCCAACTTTCTCCACAGAATAAACCAGGAGTCGCAAGCAGAGCCCCTCTGGAACGAGGCCGGGATGTGATGACCCATGGATGGCACCCCAAGAAATGCTGATTTCGTGGTGAAAAACCACAAAATCCTCGTGAGCTCCCAGCTCCCAGGATGGCAAAAACAAAATCAAACTGGTCCTTCCTGAAACTCCTACAAATCAAAGAAACAAAATTTCCAATGCTGCTCAGCTGCCCCCTTTCCATGGGGTAAAGCCGCTCTCACAAGCCCCATCCCAGCTCTTCTTCCATCCCAATTTTCTCCAGCCTGGGCTTTATTCTTTTAATTTCATTCCCCATTTTTTTAATTTCATTCCCAATTAAATCATCTGGCTCAAGCCTGCCCGAGCATCCCTGGTAGGCTCTATTTAATATGCACCAGAATGATCGCATTTGAGATATATCAATTTTAAATCTGCTTCCACACAACCTTGAATGCCTTTCTGGCTGTATATCACTTCATCAGGCCAGCTTAACTAGAGCTGCTTTTTCATTTTTTATCGCCCCCCATAAAACCCGGGAATGGAACACTTCGATTTTTCTAGCAGTAATTTTTATTACTCCTCGCCTCTTTATTTATTTTATTTTTTTTTTTTTAAGTACTCGTCAGCCAGACGCGTTACTTCACGCCGAGTGTATTTTCCGGCTCTGTGTTCTATTTTTATTTCCATTTATTTGAGCCGGGAAACATCCGGCACGTGGCGAAATAATGCTGATTCTGAATGGGATTATGGGGGATTTCAAGGGGGTTCACCCCCAGGATTGGGGGATTTCACTTCCCGGCTACAGCCCCAATTTCCTTAAAAAAATCCTACAAGGATAACTCACATCACGGTTTTAATGTTGCCCATAAAACCCCATTGAGACACAGGAGGGGAAAATGAATTTATCGCCCTTTTTACGGCTTTGCTTTAATTTTTTGGTTTTTTCTAGATTTTTTTCCACCAAGCATGTTATTGCACCGCATTTGATTTTTTCCCCCTAAAAACACAATTTTCCCCTAAAAATTTCCACATTGGCCCAGACCACGGAGCAGCCCGGCCACGGAACCTTTCCAGGCAGGAATTTAAAGTCCGGTGAGAGAATATGGACTTTATTCTCTATAAAAGGGTTCTCGACCTGTCCATAAAAATGCTCTGCCAGTCCCGTTCTGTATAAAACACAGCTGCATTCTCAGCACAATTTGGGGATTTTGTGCATTTTTGTGTTTCTGTGAAATCCTTTCACTTCGCTCTGACGACGTCAGGACGTGTTTCCAACAGGAAATTCTTTTTCATTGGTGGAAATTCTGGTTTTCCAGGAGTGTAGCAGGGAGGAGCATGAAGGAAAATCAAAATTTTGTTCTGAAGTTTTATGTGTTTCAACTTTTTTTTGGTCACATTTATACTCGGCACACAGGTTTGGGTTTTGGCAGAGCTGTTATTAACGGGAGATTTTTGCCCCTGAAATCCCACAGATCACGTTAAAGCCATTTTTCCTCAGCCCAAAATCCACATGAAATTCCGACCCTCCCATTTAAACCTTGATCCATATTTTCATACCAACATTATTCATCCATACAAAGAAACTCAACCATTCCCAGAGGATTTTTTTGGGTGAGTTTCCAACGAAATTAATTTTTTTTTTATTATTATTTTCACCTCCCGGCGCTCCATCCCTTGACGGGGACGAAAATCCCTTTTGACGCGGCTGGAAATGGAAATCCCGTCCGGGGCACCTCCCCGCTGCTGGAAAAGGTCACTTTGGAGATTTCATCCCTGATGAAACAATTTGTGAAGGAGAATTCCTCAGGGGAGCCCGTGACATTCACGGGAGACGGAAAACGCCGCTTTCATGGGCTGGGGTTGGGGTTGGGTGTCTGATTTCGTTTCATTTTAGGAATAAACGACGCCAAAGTGCCCCTTGAAGCGACTTCTTCGCTAAGTTTGGGGTTAACCCAAAAAAAAAAATAGCATAGGGGGAATTTTTGATGAGGATTAACAGGAAATTTTCGCTGTTTTCGTTAAAAATTGAGGTTTTTTCCCTCTCCATCCCAGTTTTTCCACAAAGAGAAAAGTTCCAGGAATGCATCTGGAAATTCCGAATTTTGTTCTCTGTTCCCTTTGGCTACTCAAGGCTGTCACAAATTCCAATATTTTCAGTTCAGACAGGCCCTGCCTGGGCAATTTTGCCTCTTTGAGGAACATCTTTAGGAAATTCCAAATCTTGGTTTTATTTCCATGTAATGAGAGATCTCCTCCCCCTACACTTCTCAGTCCAAACCCAGATCTTTCAAGGTAAAACTTTTGCAGCAATTTTTTTTCTTATTTCTATGATTTATTTTCCTATTTCTATAATTTTCTTTCTTATTTCTATCCTTTCGCCCTATTTCTATAATTTCTTTCTATTTGTCTAAATTTTTTCCCCATTAAATTTTATTTTTCCAATTCAATTTCACTCTCCAGCTTTCCCCTGCAGTGCTGCTCCAACCACCAGGCCCTGAAATAATTCTGGGCTGGGCTCTGATGTTAATTCCTGTCTTTTTAGAACAATTAAGACATTAAAAAATTAATAACGGCCTCTCTTCCCACCGGCATCCCTTGAACTTTGCCTCTTCCTGTCAATCTCAGCTTCATTTTCTGTCAATTCTGTCAATGGATGTGTTAATTACTCAGCCAAGACAATTTTATCCAGAATTTTTCCTGATTTTTACAGAAGGAAAAACCTCAGAATATTCTTCAAAAATGCTGCCTGATGCCCTCTGGCTGGGCAAAACAGCACAGGGCAAATAATGGTTCAAAAGTTGGTCTCCATAATTTCCCTGCACTCCTAAAAGGTGAGGCCGGAGGAGCAGATCCCTTCCTGGGGTTTCTGTTCTGAGTTTTTGTGAAATCCTGAGTTGTCAAAACTCAGAATTTTGCTGCCTGTGGAAGCTCTGGAGTTTGTCCTCATCAGAGCTCACCTTGGAAGCTGATTTGGGCACAATCCTACAGAGTAAAATCGCCCATTTGGATTTTTCCCCACATTTTTGGGACCATTTTCCTCATAGTTTCCTGTGCTCCTCCAAGGCAGGAGGAGCAGATCCCCTTCTGGGTTCAGAATGGTGAGTTTTGGAGAAATCTTGAGCTGTCAAAAATGAGGAAAACTCAGAATTTTGCTGCCTCTGGAAGGAGCAGATCCCCTCCTGGACCCGGCGTGGTTTAAATCACCCAAAACTCATTTCCGTGCTTGAGCTTTAATTTGCAGCTTTGCTCAAATGATGTCGAGTCCTTCAAAAATGAAAAAAAAAAATCCCAAAAACATAAAATCCATTCGATTTTGGCAGCTGCCTCCACCAGGGCTGCCAATCACGGGAAGATCTGGGCTATTTTTGAGGCTCCCGAAATCAGGCTGCATTAAGGCAATGGCTGGGCTTGGATTTCAGCCCAGGACTTTATCAATATCCGATGATTTGTTGGAAGTTTAAAGATGCTCTGTCCCCGTTCTTTCCTCATTTGCAATTTTAAGCTTTCAGCAAAACCTGGATCAACAATCCTGACTGAGCCTTTTCCCTGTTTTTCCACAAAAGCCTGGGACTGGGAATTGGTTCTGGTGGGAATTTGGGAAAATGTGGATCCACAATATTAACTGAGCCTTTTCCTTCTCCATCCTGGTTTTTCTACAAGAAATAGCTGAGACTGGGAACTGGTTATTCCAGTTTAGGTGGGAATTTGGGAAAATGTGGATCCACAATCCTAACAGAGCCTTTTTCCTTCTTCATCCCATTTTTTTCCACAAAAAACACCTGGGACTGGGAACTGGTAATTCCAGTTTTGGTGGGAATTTGGGAAAATGTTGATCCACAATATTAATTGAGCCTTTACCCTCTCCATCCTGGTTTTTTTTTAAGAAACACCTGGGACTGGGATCTGGTTATTCTGGTTCTGGTGGGAATTTGGGAAAACATGGATCAGAAATCCTAACAGAGCCTTTTCCCCCTTCCATCCCAGTTTTTCCCAAAGAGAACTGATTATTCCAGTCCCGGGGGGAATTTGGGTTTTGATGGAACTGATTTTAGGGAAGGAGAGGTGTTCAGCCAGGGGCTGCCATCCTGTTTATCAGGGAATTATTTACTCACAGCACGGCTTGTCAAATATCTGGGCTTCAAATCTGAGAAAATCAGGGAGAAAAAAAAAGCCATTTTGGGATCAAGGATTTCCTGGGCTTTTGGCATGAGAAGTTTTTGGGCTCTGTCACGATTCCCACCCGTGCCTCAGCTCATTGGTTTCTCGGCAATGGCAGGAAAATCGTCCTGGAGGTTTTCCATGGAACCCATTTGGAGATGAAGGAGGGAATGTCTTGGCCAGGGCTGTCAAATGGGAGCCATCGATTCTGGGCTGAACTCCTGGGACACTTTTTAATGGAGAAGGAATTTTTCTCCGCTTCCCTTTGACCTGGAGAGGGGAAAAGGGATGAGCTGGGAAGGGGAATGTTGTGAGTGGGGAGCTGGGTGTGATTTTCATGAGGAGTTTTTGCTCCTTGATGCCAAATTCCTTCATCCAGGGGCAAAATCCCTGTTCATGTTGCTCTGTGGGATTTTCGAAATTTTGGTTTCTACCAGGGTGGATAACCCTGGAATAAATTCCATAAAATCTATCAAACTCCTGATTTAGGTGAGGAGTTTTTGCTCCTTGATGCCAAATCCCTTCATCCAGGGACAAAATCCCTCTTCCTGTTGGTCTGTGGAGTTCAGGCAAGGGATTTTAGAAACTTCTGTTTCCACCAGCGTGGTTAATCCTGGAATAAATTCCATAAAATCTATCAAACTTCTAATTTAGAGGAATTTTTTCTCCTTGATGCCAAATTCCTTCATCCAGGGGCAAAATCCCTGTTGCTGTCACTCTGTGGGGTTGAAGGAGGGATTTTAGAAACTTTGGTTTCCACCAGGGTGGTTAATCGTGGAATTAATTCCATTAAATTGATTTTAGGGGGGCGAAATCACAGCATTTTTCAAAATTCCCTGCAATTATCCACCGTGCAAACGCAGCTCTCTGTCCCGTTCTTACCTGACCCTATAAAAAGCAGCCTGGAATTCAAAAGATGCAAACCAAAGGGGGAGGAAAACCAGGTCCCAACCCACCATTGTCATAAAAATAACCCCAAAAAATCAGCCTGGAATTAATAGGATGAAAATCAAAGGGGGAGGAAAAGCAGGTCCAAACCAAAAATTGTCATAAAAAATAACCCTAAAAAATCAGCCTGGAATTAATAGGATGAAAATCAAATGGGGAGAAAAAGCAGGTCCCAATCGATCTTTGTCACAAAAATAACCTCGAAAAATCAACCCATAAAAGTGTCCGGTCTCGGTGCTGCGCCGCGGAACCAATAAAATCAAAATAAACTGAACATAACCTTGAGAGGAAATAAATCCATTCCAGCACCAGGGATTTCATCTTCATGAGGAGAGAGATATGGGGGAGAAGGACAGGAAAATGGGATCGAGAAGGATAATTTGAATTTCATCTCTGTAAGGAGATAGATGGTATGAATGGGAAGGACAGTGGAAAAGGGATTCAGAAGGATCATTGGAATTTCAGCTCTGGAATGGGGTGAATGATGGGATAATGGGAGGGACAGGAAAAGAAGGATCCAGAAGAATAATTGGAATTTCAGCTCTGGAACGGGGTGGATGATGGGAATGGGGAAGGACGGGGTAAAGGAATCCAGAGGACGAGAAAGGGATCCATGAGGAAATTTGAATTTCATCTCTGTAAGGAGATAGATGATATGAATGGCAAGGACAGTGGAAAAGGGATCCAGAAGGATCATTGGAATTTCAGTTCTGGAATGGGGTGGATGATGGGAATGGGCAAGGAGGGGGAAAGGGGATCCAGAAGGATCATTGGGAATTTCATCTTCGTAGGAGATTGGAGTGGAAGGAAAGGAAAGCAGGATCGAGAAGGATAATTTGAATTTTGTCTCTGTATGGGGTGGATGATGGGAATGGGAAGGACAGGGAAAACAGGATCCAGAAGGATCATTGGAATTTCAACTCTGGAATGGGGTGAATGATAGGATTGGGGGAGGACAGGGAAAAGGGATCCAAAAGGACCATTGAGAATTTCATCTTCATGAGGAGAGAGATGATGAGAGCAGGAAGGAAAGGAAAACGGGATCAAGAAGAATAATTTGAATTTCATCTCTGTAGTAGGGTGGATGATGAGAATGGGGAAGGACGGGGAAAAGGGATCCAGAAGGATTGTTGGAATTTCATCTTCACAAGGAGAAGATGATGAGGGTGGAAGGACAGGGAAATGGGATCCAGAAGGATAATTTGAATTTCATCTCTGTAATGGGATATATGGGAAGGGGGAAGACAGAGTAAAGGATCCAGAAGGATAATTTGAATTTCATCTTCATAAGGAGAGAGATATAAATGGGAAGGACAGGGAAAAGGGATCCAGAGGAGAGAAAATTGAAATACAAAGCAAGAACATCTCTAAGGAGCGATTGAATCTTCATCTCTGGGTGTTTTTGTTTGAGAGCTGAGTCCTGACAGCGACTCCTGCTAAACTGAAATCCTTGGGACCGCGTCTCAAACAAACAGAACGAGAACAGGCAATGACCTGGACTTTCCAGCCTCAATCATTCCATGATTCTGTGTTTGGCTTTTTGGTGGTTGGAATTTATATTTATTAAAGAGGGAAAAAATGGAAAGGGAGTCTAGGAATTACCAGAAGAAAAACAGCAATAAAACCAACATTGTTTTCCCCTCACTCTTCCCATTCAGAATTTTTTTTTCAAACAAGAGGTTTTGTTGGCAAAAAAAAAATTCACATATGTTTTTCTTTTTAAATCCTTATTTTTCAGAGTTTGGCTGTTATTAACACTTTTCCTTTTCCTCTCTGTGTTTCTCATCCGGCTGCCACTGGAAACCCTTTAGGGGATCGATCTCACCCAGTTTCTGCTGCAGTTTGGTTTCCAGTCCCTCACCAAACCCTTCAGACCTTCTCAAAAGCAATATTTGAAGGAAATTTCAAAAAACAAGCCCAAAAGTACCAAAAATTAATTACAGAGTGAGAGAAAAATCTGAGAAGTTTTGGTGCTGGTGTCACAGACTTAAAACACCCAGACTTTCAGTATTTTGAATTCCTCTCTCAGGGACACAAACCTCATCTGGGAAAATGAAATAAACTCATTAATGGCTTAAAAACAAAATAAATTTATAATGTCAATCTGGGCATAATCCTTGAGTTAGGATGGGATTGAGTCCATTTCTGAGGGATCCTGTGGTTAAACACACCAAAGATCCTTTTGAGAGTTAATTCTGGCCACCGGGGGCTCCTGCTCCCATTCTGCCACTCTGGAGCCATCGGTCCCGTTAAGAGATTGAAATCAGAATATTTGGCCTTAAATAAGCTTTATTTCTGATTCATGTAATGCCATGATTTGGGTCTTTATGAGAGTTTTTAGCTTAAAAAATGGAGATTAGGATAAATATTGCAGATGTGGGGGAGCTGATTAAATTAATGCTGGAAAAGGGGAGAGGGAAGTGCCCGAATGGACAAATTTTGGGGTTTGCAGCTCTGCTCTCACTCTTGATGGATTCAGTCTGCTCTGGGAAAAAAAAAATATTCAAAGGATTTTTTTTTCAACTGAAGATTAACAGGGAGGAAAAAAAAAGAGTTTTTTGCCTGCTGTAAGAAGTGAGTACTCTATGAGCCAATCCCTCATGTCTTCTAATGGAATAAATTTGGGTTGTTCATTACAGAGGGAAAAGGTGGAGGAGAAAAACTCAGAATTCCTCCCGATATCCCCCTAAAAAATAAAAAAATCAAATGAAAACCCCCAAACCCAAATGCCTTGAAGGTTTAGATAAGATTATTTCCAACTCCTTCCAGCGAAGGGTGAGATGAAATAATGATCAATTATTTTGCTTTAAACACTCCCAAAACGCTTTTTGGAGGTTCCAAGGAACGGGGTTGCCCATCTGCTTCCCAACCCCCAGGATTCCTGGAAAATCCAAATTCCTGCTTAGAGCCAACCCTCTCTTCAAAATTATTTTTTTTTGCAAAATATCCCATTTGTGGGCATGTTTCGGGAGCAAAAGGTGACTTTGGTGGAGGGCAGGATGCAGAACTCTCTGCCCTGAGAGTCTGAACTCTGAAATTCCACTGAAATGGTCGCTCGGAGGAGGAGGAAATCCTTCTCGGAGCAGATTTACAACAAACAAGTGCCCGGCAATTAAATGTGATGGCTGAGCGTTATTCCATTTATTGCCTTTAAATAACCGGGTGAGGGTTTTGGGGAGGAGGGCAGATGTTTGATCATCATCTCATTATTTTTATTGGAAACACTTTGGGATTGAATTCCGTTCTCTTCTGTCAAATAAACCCACAAAAAGTTTTCTAAATATAGCAGAGCAAATCAATGGGGGGAATTTGAGCCCCTCTTGGCCTTGTGCTGTCCCTGAGCTTAATGGTTCACCCAGAAAGGCCTTTCCTTGGAGAAAAGGGCTCCGAAATTTTAATTATTCCTTGAATTAAAGGGTTCTGAAATTTAATTATCCCTTAAATAAAAGGGTTCTGGATTTTAATTATTCCTTGAATTAAAAGGTTCTGTAATTTAATTATTCCTTGCACAAAAGGGTTCTGGATTTAAATTATCCCTCAGAGAAAAGGGTTCTGAAATTTTAATTATTCCTTTGAGAAAAGGGTTCTGGAATTTAATTATCCCTTTAATAAAAGGGTTCTGATATTTAATTATTCCTTGAGTTAAAGGGTTCTGGATTTTAATTATCCCTCCACCAGCGAGGCCTTGAGCCCACGCTCATTGCCCTGAAATACCTGGGGTTGGTGTCAGCTGCTGCCCTGGAGGGAAAGAAATGGGAATAAATGGAATTCAATTGAAATAAACGGATATAAATAGAAAGAAACTGAAATAAATTGAAATAAACTGAATTAAACAGAATTTAACTGAAATGAACTGATATAAACTGAAATAAACTGAAAAAACTGAAATAAGTGAAATAAATAGGAATAAACTGAAATAAACTGAACTGAATTAAACAGAAAGAGCTGATAATAACTGAAATAAACTGGACTAAATTAAACAGAATTAAACTGAAATAACTGACACAAATTGAAATAAACTAAATTAAACAGAAATATTTCTGGAGTTGGATATTTATTTATAATTCTGGTATCAGATATTTATTTATAATTCAGGAGTCAGATATTTATTTCTAGATCTGGAGCTGGATATATATTTAATTTCTAGAGTTACAATTTTTTTATATTTCTGAGGTTGGATATGTATTTATATATTTGGAGTTATTTATGTGTCTGGAGTTGTACATTTATTTCTATTTCTGGAGCTAGAAATTTATTTATATCCCTAGAGTTAGACATTTATTTATCTTTCTAGAGATGGATATTTATATCTAGATCTAGAGCTGGAAATTTATTTCATTTCTAGAGTTACATATTTAATTATAATTGAGAAGTTAAATATTTATTTATACCCCTGGAGTCAGACATTTATTTATCAATCTGCAGTTGGGGATTTATTGAATTTCTAGAGTTACATATTTATTTCTATTTCTGGAGTCACAGATCGATTTATTTATCCGGAGTTGGATATTTATTTATATCCCGGAGTCAGTATTGATTTCTATTTCTGGAGTTATTCCTGTCTGTCCCTGCAGTCAGAGATTTGTTTCAAAGCCTGGAGCCATCAGAATCGGCTCTGGAACGATTCCCATCCATCTCCCCCTAACGAAAACAAACACCCGGGATTGATGTGGATGTGCCTTGAACTCTGCAGGAAAATTCGGAATTCCAGTCCAAAATCTGGGTTCTGTGCACCTGGGTCTGGAGCAGGGATGGAAATCCATCAGTTTTGAGGAAAAAACATGGGAATTCTGACCCAAACCATGGGTTCTGTGTGGCTCACAGAACTGTGGGTCATGAGCAGGGATGGAAATCCATCAGTCTGGGGAAGAAAGCATGAGAATTCCGGCCCAAACTGTGGGTTCTGTGTGCCTGGATCTGGAATAGGGATGGAAATCCATCAGTCTGGGGAAGAAAGCATGAGAATTCCGGCCCAAACTGTGGGTTCTGAGTGGCTGGGTCAGCAACAGGGATGGAAATCCATCAGTTTTGGGGAAAAAACACAAGAATTCCCACCCAAACTGAGGGTTCTGAGTGGCTGGGTTTGGAATGGGGATGGAAATCCATCAGGAACAGTGAGAAGGTAGAAAACACCAGAATTGTGGCCCAAACTGTGGGTTCTGAGCGGCTGGGTTTGGAAGGGGGATGGTAATCCATCAGGAACAGCCAAGGGAAGGCAGAAAAAAACAGAATTCCGGCCCAAAATATGGATTCTGAGTGGCTAGGTCTGGAACAGGGATGGAAATTCATCAATTTTGGGGAAAAAACACAAGAATTCTGCCCCAAACCGTGGGTTCTGAGTGGCTGGGTCATCAGCAGGGATGGAAATCCATCAGGTATAGCCAAGGAAAGGCAGAAAACACCAGAATTTCAGCCCAAAATGTGGGTTCTGAGTGGCTGGGTCTGGAACGGGGATGGAAACCCATCAGTGTTGGGGAAAAGAATTTGGGAATTCTCACCCAAACCATGGGTTCTGTGCCACTGGGTCTGGAGAAGGGATGGAAACCCAACAGGAAAAGCAATGGGAAGGCAAGAAACTCTGGAATTCTGGCCCAAAATGTGGGTTCTGAGTGGCTGGGTCTGGAAGGGGGATGGAAATCCATCAGGAATAGTCATGGGAAGGCCAGAAAACACCAGAATTCTGACTCAAACTGTAAGTTCTGAGTGGCTGGGTCTGCAGTGGGAATGTAAATCCATCAGTCTGGGGAAGAAAATACAGAATTCCGGCCCAAATCATGGGTTCTGAGTGGCTGGGTCTGGAACAGGGATGGAAATCTGTCAGTTTTGGGGAAAAAAAACAAGAATTCCGGCCCAAACTGTGGGTTCTGTGTGCCTGGATCTGAAAGAGGGATGGAAACCCGTCAGTCTTGGGGAAAAGAATTTGGGAATTCTCACCCAAACCATGGGTTCTGTGCCACTGGGTCTGGAGAAGGGATGGAAACCCAATAGGAAAAGCAATGGGAAGGCAAGAAACTCTGGAATTCCGGCCCAAATTGTGGGTTCTGAGTGGCTGGCTCTGTAACGGGGATGGAAACCCATCAGTCTTGGGGAAAAGCATGAGAATTCTTGCCCAAACCATGGGTTCTGTGCCACTGTGTGTAGAACGGGGATGGAAATCCATCAGGATTAGCCATGGGAAGGCAGAAAACTCCAGAATTCCGGCCCAAACCGTGAGTTCTGGGTCTGCAGCAGGGATAATCACAGCTCAGTCTATATTGACACTCATGACTCATTCAATATTGATAATCTTGACTGATTCAATATTGATAATCATGATTCAGTCAATATTCATAATCATGACTCAGTCAATATTGATATGCATGATTCAGCCGATATTGATAATCATTATTCAGCCAATATTCATAATCATGACTCATTCAATATTGGTAATCTTGATTCATTTAATATTGTTAATCATGATTCAGCCGATATTGATAATCATGGCTCATTCAATATTGATAATCATGATTCAGTCAATATTGATAATCATGATTCAGCCGATATTGATAACCATGACCCCGCCCAGCCTGGCCTTGGGCACTTCCAAGAATGAGGAATCCCCAATTCTCCAAACCAGGAGTCATCGTTTCAAACCTTCCCTCTCGAATTTTGCCTGGAATTCGTCAGGTGAGAATGAATTTTCGTGGCGAGCATTGCTGGAAGTGAAGCCATTCCTGTGAAAAGCCCCAGCTCCAACAAATCGATATTTTTTCAACAACAACAACAAAAGACTGGAAAATTCACAGCTGGTTCTGCTCCTGAGCCTTGTTCCTGACTGAGATATTCCCCTGCAGGGTCGTGACTCTGCCTGGCAGCAAAACGAGCAGGGAGGTCTAAAATATTAAGGATTTTTTTTTCTCTTTGAGGTTTTCAGAGCAGTTTTTTTGGTTCGCCTCGTGCCTCAAGCTCGGTGCATCCTTCTCTGCCCTGTTTTAACTCCATCAGATTCTCATGAATTCCACCTAAACCCTGTTGGACTCCAAACCCCCTCCAGGCCGGTGAATTTGGGGTTTTTGTGCCTCCCAACGCTGAGATTTTGCTTGCATAAACACGAATATCCACAAATATAAATACAGCAATTTATCAGAGCATTTTTTCCATTTTTTTCTTTAACCATCCCAGGATTTTTATTTTTCCATTTGTATCTTCAATAGTCCCAGGATTTTTATTTTCCCCAAAAGTGCCTTGGGCGAAATTCTCTTCTCACCTCCAAATAATTCCTTTTTGCTTTGAGCAAAGGCTGAATTTTCTGAGCGGGATCCGCTGAGGGATTCAGGCAATCGATTCCCTTCAAACAACCTCGGTCTGGAGCAGCTTTATCCTTTTTGTTCTCTTTTCAGGGCTAATGAAAAACACTTTAATATCATTATGCTCATCAGATCAGGCTTAAAACTCACCGAGGGTTCAAAGGAAAGTCCTAAATAAATTCAGAGGCTCAGCTCTGGATGCCGTCCCTGAAGAGCTGCGGATTTTCCAGCTTCTGCCTCCTGACACATCCCAAATTTATTTAATAATTCCTGGGAATGCTCCTGGGATGAGTTTTGGGGTGCCAGGGGGAATTGTGTTGGGGCAGGAAGGTTTTGGAAGGAACTGTCCTGGATCCCGCGGATTCTGGTGGCACCGCCCACGGAATTAACGCAGGAATTGCTGAGATCCTCGGATTTTCCTTTTTTCAGGGAATTGCGTTTGAGTGCCCCGAGGTGTAACTGCAGCTGGCATTCCTGGAGAATTCCTGGTTGGATCCTGGGGGACACCATGTGGAATGGGGAATCAAATCCTCCATTTTTTAACAGCTCCTGGTTCATCCCAAGGGATCACAAACCCCAGACATTGCTGGGATTTCACCTTCCTGCTCCTGGGGAAGATTGCAGTTGATAAAAATCGTATTTTCCCAGATTTGACTTGGAAATCCTGGAATTCGAAGAGGAAAACCACTGGATTTTCTTTGCACACAAACCTCAGGAAGATTCTCACAGTATTTTATGCTTTCTGGTGTCCCATTTATGGGGCGGGTGATGGGCAGGGATGTTCTGCTGGAAAAGAGAATTTCCAACTGATCGATTGATCATTTTGCCATGTGAATAATTTATTTCGGCAGCGTTTGTTAGTAAAGCAGGAATTTCCTCACACTCAGGTGAAAGAAAAAATCTGAAATATTGTGCCTAGGTGTTTGGAATAAATGCTGGTTTATCTGTGGGGTTTAATATTTGAAATAAATCCTGGATTATCTGTGGGGTTTAATATTTGAAATCTGCTGTACCCACACCGCAGCAGATCCTCAGCACTTCCCAAAGCCATGGGAAGAGTCAGCACTTGAGTGACCCTTTAGGGCCAACGTTTTTGGAGTGAAGGGTGGAGGGATCCCAAACTTCCCCCTAAAGTTTGGGATCCTAAATTCCTACTCGGAATTCCTGAATTCCACCGGATTGTCCTTTTTCCATTCCATGGTCAGTGGGAATCGTGAGGGGAATTCAGGAATGATTCCCATGGCTCAGGGTGATCAATGGAGCTTGGGAAAAGCTCTGGGGGCAGCAGGAACCAAAATTTCTCCACAAAATCCTCCTTGGAGCTGCTCCTTTCCCTTCGTGCCTTGGACAACCTCGGTCCAAAGGGAATTTTCCATGGAGAAAAACCCCCGAAGCTCCTCCAGAAGGGAATCGTGCAGATATCATTGCAAAATCACGGAAAACAGAATCCCTGGGATGTGGAAAATCCCTCAGACATCCCCCGCTCCCAAGATCCGTGAAAAATCACAGAAAACAGAACCCTTGGAATGTGGAAAATTCCTCAGTCACCCCGTGCTCCAAAGATCCTTGGTATCCCTGCAAAATCATGGAAAACAGAACCCTTGGAATGTGGAAAATCCCTCATCCACCCCTGCACCCAAGATCCGTGAAAAATCACGGAAAACAGAACCCTTGGAATGTGGAAAATCCCTCAGCCACCCTGTGCTCCAAAGATCCATGGTATCCATGAAAAATCATGAAAAACAGAACCCTTGGAATATGGAAAATCCCTCAGCCACCCCTGCTCCCAAGATCCGTGAAAAATTACAGAAAACACAACCCTGGGATGTGGAAAATCCCTCAGCCACCCCTGCTCCTGAGATCCGTGGTATCCCTGAAAAATCACAGAAAACAGAACCCTTGGGATGTGGGAAATCCCTCAGCCACCCCCTGCTCCAAAGATCTGTTGTATCCATGCAAAATCATGGAAAACAGAACCCTTGGAATGTGGGAAATCCTCATCCACCTCTGCTACGGAGATGCATGAAAAATCACAGAAAACAGAATCCCTGGGATGTGGAAAATCCCTCAGCCACCCCTACTCCTGAGATCCTTGAAAAATCACAGAAAACAAAACCTTTGAAATGTGGAAAATCCCTCAGCCATCCCTGCTCCTGAGATCCGTGAAAAATCACAGAAAACAAAATCCTTGAAATGTGGAAAATCCCTCAGCCACCCCTACTCCCATGGTATCCACACGCTATTCCCAAATTTCTCACCAACGTGAGCTCATTTTACCCCCATCATTCCATACAGGGCCCATTCCAGCTCCAGAGCAATTAAAACTTTTTTTTTTCCCAGCTCCTCATTTGCATCTCCATTAACTCGATATCAACCCGTGCCGGAGAATAAATTCTCCTTCTCCTGGCAGAAATCTTTCTCTCCTTTAAAGGTGATTATCGCTTTTCCCTCGGAATTAATCACCGCCAATAATCTCAACGCTTCCTCGTGGGCCAGGGGTCATGGATCCCTTCTGAATTCCTTTTTTTTTGCCGGAATGGGGTGTTGATAATGGGATTTTTTATTCCACGTGCCTTAATGAGATGGGTTTTTGGAGCTCTGATCTGGGCACAAGGAAACGAGGAGGATTTCCAGGCTCGGCGTGCAAGGAAGGAGACAAAGCTGCAGATTTTTTTTTATTTTTTTTTATGGACAATAATGGCTGAAGTTTGGGATATTTTCCATCCCTGTGGCTCTGAGATGCTGAAAATCATGGAACTGTGCAGGTCCTAGGCTGGATCAGAGAATCAAACCTGAAAAATCCCAAAAAGTCAGCATTGGGATCATTGAGGAACTCTGGAATTCTTTCCATCCCTGTGGCTCTGAAATGTCCAAACTCTTGGGGCTGTGCAGGTTCTGGGCTGAGTCAGAGAATCAAACCTGAAAAATCCTGAAGAGTGAGCATTGGGATCATTGAGGAACCCTGGAATTTGGGGTTTTTTCTCATTCCTGAAATGCCCAAACCTTTGGGACTGTGCAGGTCCTGGCCTGGATCAGAACATCAAACCAGAAAAATCCCAAATAATCAGGACTAGGATCATTGAGGAACTCTGGAATTTGGGGTTTTTTCCATCCCTGAAATACTCAAACTCTTGGCTTATTTCTGAGTTAGTGTGGCAAAAAATGACTGAGAGGTCAAACCTTGGGAATTGTTATTTATTTTTTAAAAAGCATTGAGAATTGTTATATATACTTTTTTTTTTTTAAAGCAGCGTTCAAGTTCAGTAAGGAAAGCATAAAACTGGGAGAATTATTACCTTCCCATGCCCACACCTGCAATATTTTATTCAGATTAAGTGAATTAAATAATTCAGATTGCTGAGTCAGATATCACTACCCATGGTTATTTCAATTCAGCGCTGCATTTTGGATTTTTTTTTTTGTTTGTTTGTTTTTTTTCATTTAGATTCAGCACTGTGTTTTGGATTTTTTTTTCATTCTGGTTCTTTCAGCCCTACATTTGTGATTTTTTCTTTTTTCCTTCTGTTTCTCTCAGTGCTGCATTTTAGATTTTTTTTTTTTATATTTTTCATTCTGATTCTCTCAGCACTGCCTTTTTTCCCCATTTAACGTGGTTTCATTTTGAAAATGAAATTTTCGAAGGTAAAATCCCAGCCAAATCCAGACAAAAAGGAATTTTCAGGAGCGCAGCTCCGGATGGAGGCCACTTCTGCTGGAGATGAAAGGATGGAAATGATCCCAATCATTCTGATCATGAATAATTGAAAAAAATAATTGGAATAAAAAATAATCGAAAAAAAAACTGGAATGGTTTGGGTGGGAAGGACCTTAAATCCCACCCAAGGCGACCCTGGGGACCCCTCCCACTGTCCCAGGTGGCACCAGCCCGGCCTGAGACACTCCCAGGGGTCCAGGGGCAGCCACAGCTGCTCTGGGAATTCCATCCCACCCTCAAAAGGAAAAATCCTTTCCCAAAATCCCACCCAAACCTCCCCTGTCTCATTTTCCCTTTGAGGAATTCCACCACTTCCTCCCCTCCCGCTCTCCTAGTGCCAATCCCTTACTGGGGGCACTGGGCGGCTCTGACTGGAGCCTCCTGCTTTCCTGCCCTGCCAGAGGCTCGGGAGCGGTTCAAAAAAAAGGAGAAAAGCCCTGCTGAGGCCAAACTGGGGCAGAAACATTCTTAGGAGTGGAAAGGAGACTTGAAAATATTTAATGAAATGTTTATGAATGAAATGAAAATATTTAATCTTGATCTTGAGATGATAATGCCGAAATCACCGCTCGCAATGAGCTGAAGTGGGAATTTTCCCTTTTTAGGGGTGGGGAGGGTGTGGGATGGAATTCCTGGAGAATTTGGTTGTCCCGGGATCACTGGAAGTGTCCAAGGCCAGGCTGGACTGGGCTTGGAGCGCTCTGGGATGGCGACTGGGACTGGAATGAAAAGATCTTTAAGGTCCTTGGAGCCCAAACGGCTCCGGGATTCCGTGGAACATCCCAGCTGCTGTGGCTTTAAAGGGTTTGGCAGCGAAGCAGAGCCGGGGCTGCCGAGCCAAATCTCACAAAAAGCTCCTTTTATTCCCCTGGCTGCGAGGGGGAAGGAGAGTGACTGCGGCAGGAACGGCGTGTGACATGAACGCAAAACCCACGCCGGGATTTGGAGAGGATTCCCCAAATTCGCGGGGTTTGGGTGTGCGGGGTGGAGGGAGAGGGGAAAGCGAGGGGTGGAAAGGGTGGCAGGGAGAAGGAAGCAGGGGATGGAGCAGTTTCTGGGTTTGCAGAGGGAATTTTGGTGGGAATTCAGTGCGGGGGTGGCTTCCATGGAAGTGGAGCCAGAGTAAATCCATGGCCAGGGGGATTGGGACTAAACGGGTCAGGCTACACAGGCTGCTGGAAATGGGGAAAAAAGCACTCGAATCCCCCAAATCCCCCATTTCAGCCCCTAAAAAAGGTCTGAAGATTATCTAATTCTGCGAGTGTTACTATTTAAAATGATTCAAAGTCCCAGCTGGGCTGCTACAGATCGCTCTGATGTGTGAAAAACCCACCAGGGTGAAAATCCTGATCAATAATTGGTGTAATCAAAGGAATCGATCCCCCAGGCCTCTCCTCAGCCGGTTTCACCCACTGGGGTGGGATTGGCTGTGACCAGGTCACACCAGCCTCCCTGTGGAATTGTTCAGGTTGGAGGAATCCCTTAAAACCATCGAAATTTTTAACAAACGTGGCCAAAATCCTGGCAAGGATGAGAGTATAACTCATGAGAATAACTCGTCTCGCAGCCCAAAAGCTCGTTTGTGTTGTGTTCTGAGAATTGCCCAAACACAGGGCTCAGATCAGCGTGAACCCGAGCAAAAGGTCCTTCCCTGACCCCATTCAGACTTTATAAAACCTCATCAATTATATTATATCATTTTATCAGACACGAAAGGATTTGAAGTAGAAGTGACACCGTTTCAATGGCAGATCAACCTTTTCTCTTGCTTATCTCTCCTAAATTCAGATTTAAAGATAAAACCTCTCGCAGAGAAGGTATTGACATGGTGTCAGAGAAATGAAAAGTACATTTCTGTAATCTCTGAAGCCGCCGATCATTACAGACTTGTCATCTTATTACCAACCCAAATCAATTCTGTGGTTTTTTTTTTGCTTTTACAGCATCATCAGTGCTGAGGAAAAATTCCACTGATTGCTTTGTCAATGCCTGGAAATCCTGATATGGAACCAGACAGGGCTTTTCATGGGAATCCATTCCCCCTTTTCCCTCCAAACCCTGCAAACCCAGATCTGATATTAAATTCTTCGATCCAGATTTACTGGCTGGCGAGGACGAGTTCAAACAGCAACTCAGGAGGAAAAGAGGTTTTTGGATTTGATATGAAACAAACAGGAATCGTTCTATGGATTTCTTCCTATAAATGTCTTCCTATAAATGTCTTCCTATAAATGTCTTCCCATAGATTTCTTCCTGTGGATTTCTGTGACAAACTGTATTTTCAGCTTGGAGAAATCAGCTCCATCATGCTCACTTCTGCGCTCAAAACGAGTAGAAAAATGGTTTAAGTGCTAAACATGAAAAATCCTCTTCCTTTCCCNTTAAGTGCTAAACATGAAAAATCCTCTTCCCTTCCCAAACCTTCCCTTCCCAAACCTTCCCAAACCTTCCCAAACCTTCCCTTCCCAAACCTTCCCTTCCCAAACCTTCCCTCCGAGGCTTTGAGGAAATAACAACTCACACTAATTACTCTAATGAAGATTCACTCCAGTTTCCCTCTCTCTGGATTGTTTTTCTCCTCCACACAAAGCCAGGCTGTTGGAGGAGCCGGATTTAATGAGTTTTGTGGTGCCAGGCCAGTTTCTCTTGGAGCCACCTTCATCAGCACCAACCCAATCAAGCTAATTAGGCCCCCAATCCCCCAAAACCCAAAGCCAGGAGGGAAATGACCCCTCCTCCTTCATTAGAGCCGTCCCAGGACGATCCCCGTGGATTTAAATGGAATTACTCGCATGGGGCAGGGCAGAGAAAAACACTCGGAGAGTCCTCACCTCAGCTCTGAGGACAAATCAAAGGTTTGATGCATGGCAGCTCTGCTGAAGGTCGTTCTATCGATCCCAGAACATGTTCCTGCCCTGCTCAGACAAAACTGTGAAGGAAAAGCTCCCAAGCCACCCAGGAGGGAAGCTGAGCTGTCACCAGAAAGGAATTTTTTGGTTTTTAAATCAGAGAAGAGGAAGTTTCTGTTGTGGCCAGGAGTGAATTTTCAGCAGAGGGATGGGGCAGGAAGGGGATAAATCAGAATGGGAATCTGAAATTTGTCCTGATTTGATTCCTCAGCCTGTCCCAGGTCAGGAATGCTCAGGGAGAGCACAGAGCTTGATTAATGTCTGAATTATCCCCAGGGATCTTGAGGGGACATCGGGATCTGACCTTCCCTGCTTTCAGCCACCCACAAATAAACGCCGTGGACAGGAAAGCGAGATCAAAAATCACTCCTGCAAATTGTTCCAGGCTGGGCTGCCAAACCCAAAATAAAGCCCTGAGATCAGCAGCCCCTTCTGGAAGGGTCACCCCCCACTCCCCAGCTGCACCAAGCGTGGCAGGGAACCTAAAATCGATGGGACAATGACAGAGAGTCTTTGCACACATCATGACATTCCCTCTGCCCGAGCACTCCGGGACAAATCCTGGAAGTTGATTGATTTTTGCTGCAGCTTTTTTTTCCCCAACAACATTCGGGAAAATGAAGCACAAGCGTGATGTGGTGATTGAAATCCTGGTTTAAAGGATTTTAGTGATTTTTCATGGGCTTTTAGTCAGGCCTAAAATCCAGCTCACCTAAATCAGAGGGCAGAAATTCAGACAATCGAAAGAAAATTATTTATTTCAGGGCCTTGAGGGCCATTGAGGCAGTCCCAGCCCAGCCAGGGGCTGCACCCACAATGGACAATGGTCACGGGTTTTTCACCCTTTCTCATTTTGTCCATTTGCACATCGGGCCTGAATCCTCCAATTGCAGCTGCAGCCAATGCAGTCAAAAACTCCAACTTGGCTCCCCCCAATTCCTGCTGTTTTCTCTCTTGGGGCCTGGCACAGGGAGGTGTCCTTGAGTTTGGGGCTGCAGAGGAATTGTTTTGTGTAAAATGGGAGAGCAGGAGCTGGGAACTGTCTGTGGAGTCTGCAGTTAAACACTGAGAATCCAGAGACATGGAAATAGAAAAATGAAATCCTGAGGCATCATTAGGAGGTCATAAAATCTGGAAACCAAACAAGAGGAGAGTTACTCAAGGAGCTTGGAGGATGAGCTGATGGCATTTGCATTAATTAACACGTGCATTTGCATTAATTAGCAGTCAGCTGGTGATTGCCTCGTCTCTATTTTGTTTAACACCTCAGGAGTTGCCAGCAAACAGAGGGACGTGAGGGACCTGAGCGTCTCCTCTGCCACGTCCTGCCCTTGCTCCTCCTGTTCTCCTCAAATGCACAAAACCGCTGAGCAAACAGCACATCCCTCCTGCAAAAACCCCAAAAAAACCCAGCAGGAATTCCACAGGGACATCCTGGAGCTTCTGTACCTCTGGAATACAGAGTGGGCGTGAATGGGAATCCATCAGATCTCGGGCTGAAGGGTGGGAAATTCCAATTAGTAAAAATGTCCTGAAGTCAAAAGGATTTTGGATCCAAAGAGAAGAAAGGGAAGGGAAGGAAGGGAGGAAGGGAAGGGAAGGGGAAGGGAAGGGAAGGGAAGGAAGGGAAGGGAAGGAAGGGAAGGGAAGGAAGGGAAGAGAAAGAGAGGAGAGGAGGAGAGGAGAGAGGAGAGGAGAGGAGGAGAGAGAGAGAGGAGGGAGAGAGGAGAGGAGAGGAGAGGAGAGGAGAGGAGAGGAGAGGAGAGAGAGAGGAGAGGAGAGGAGAGAGGGATGGAGAGAGAGAGGAGGAGGAGGAGAGGAAGAGGAGAGGAAGGAGGGAGAGTGAGAGAGAGGAGAGGAGAGGAGAGGAAGGGAGGAAGGAGGGGAGGGGGGGAGGAGGAGTGGAGGGAGGGGGAGGGAGGGAGAGGAGAGGGAGGGAGGGGAGGGGAGGAGGGAGGGAGGAGGGAGGCGGAGAGGAGAGGGGAGGGAGGAGAGAGGGCGAGGAGGGGAGAGGAGGGGAGGGGGGGGAGGGAGAGGAGGAGGAGTGTGAGTAGAGGAGGAGGGAGGGGAGGGAGGGGGGAGGGAGGGGGGGAGGGGAGGAGGGAGGGAGGGGGCGAGGGAGTCAGGGTCTAGGTAAACCAACAAGGAAATTCCTGCTCAAGGATATTTCTCATTTTTCATCAGATTAATTCCGAATTTTCCTTCGAAGAGGCAGATTAAGCTCAGGACGCCTCTGTCTGTCAAGGATCTGGGAGGAAAAACCCCTTGGGATGTGAACACCCACCTTGTTTTACACGGATTGAAATCCACCAGCTCGCTCCTAATCTCCTTTCTGAAGATTTATCTGGATTTAGATGGCAGAGGGAGAAAAGGGCGTCACGGACACGGGAGGAGTAGGAAGGAAGGAAAATCTTTAAATTACCATCGATCAGGAAGAGACAAAGTGCTTGCCCTCGGGCAGGTGTTACACTCCTGCTGGGAGCAGCTGCATCCTCCAGAACTCTAAAATCTTAAACCCTTAAACCCTAAAACTCTAAAATCTTGGGACTGGAGGGCAGAGACGGGGGCCTTTCACCCTCTGGGGCACCGTTCAAAGCTTTCAGCACCGCGGGATCTGATCTTTTCTGCTGCTCGGGGAGCTCCCCCTCCTGTCCTGGGATATCTGCAGGATATTCCCTCTGCTCCCTGAAAAAAACCCCATGATCTCTGTGGGAATCCCTCAGAAAAGCATGGAATTCCACCCCCTTGGCTCCTGCCCGCTTCTCCCCCATCCTTCCCGATTTTTAAAAACTCCTTAAAGTTTCAGAGCACACTCGGGTGAATTTTTGCAAGAGCAGGACCCGTGTGAGCTCACCCTGCCTCACTGTGCTGCTTTCCCTGATTCCCTCAGGGCTGGGAAATGTGGGAGAAATCCCTGCAGGTCCCTCTGCATCCCAAATCCCCACCTGACCAATTTTGGGGTCTCAGATTTAGCCCCACTGACTGAACTTTGCTGAATCTCGGTCAATGTGCACGGATTAATGTACACAGATTAAAACGGAAATGATGCTTAATAAATTCCAGGACACCCTTATTTCCCTGCCCAGCCCATCCCAGGGGCAGGGCATGATTTCTCTGATCCCATTCCAGGACAGGGAATAATTTCCTTTTTTTTTGCATTCCAGAGCAGGGAATGATTTCCTATCCCTTCAGGCTGGGAATGAATTTCCACTCTTTGATTTCCAAGTCCCATTCCCAGGGGTCTGGAAATTATTTCCCTGATTATCCCATTCCAGGTATCGACAGGGAATATTTTCCCTTGACCCCATTCCAGGGGCAGGGAATTATTCCCCTGATCCCATTCCAAAGTCTGGGAATGATTTCCCTGATCCCATCCCAGTATAGGGAATGATTTCCCTGATCCCTGATTTCCCTCATCCAACTAATTCATTCCTTTTTGCATCCGAGCAGGGAATGATTTCTGACCTTGATTCCAATGCTCGAATTCCTTCTCCTCATGCTCTGATCCCATTCCAGGGCTGGGAATGATTTCCCTGATCCTTGATTTCCCCGTGCCCATTCCAGGACTAGGAATATTTCCTTTGACTCCCATTCCGAGAATGGCACGGGAAATTCCCCTGACCATTCCAAGTCTGGAATATTTCCCTGGATCCTCCCAGATTAGGATGTTTCCGTCTCTGATTCCCTGACCAGTAGTCACGACTCGTATCCCATTCCAGTCGAACTGGCTGATTCCGACTGTATCCATTCCATCTGAGACCTTCCCATTCCAGGGGCAGGGATTATTCCCCTGATCCATTCCCAAAGTCTGGGAATGATATCCTGATCCCATCCCAGATATAGATGATTCCATTGATTTCCCTGTCCCATTCCAGGCTGGGAATGTATTTCCTGATCCCATTCCAGGGACTGGGAATGATTTCCCTGATCCCTGATTTCCTCTCTCCTATCTCCAGACAGGAATGACTTTCCCATGCATCCATTCCTGGAGCAGAATCGTTCCCCTGATCCCGGATCTTTCTGACCATTCCAGGGCTGGAATTATTTCCCTATCCATTACCAGGGAATATTCCCTTTTTTGTTCCAATCCCGCTCTCGCTGCTGCTCCGTAACCACGGGCTGGGAATCAACTCCTGGAAAGACAAATCCATCCAATCCCTCAAATGGATCAGGGGTGGCCGAGGGAACTGACAGGGACTTTGTGGGCTGGATGGATCCCCAGCACCTCGCCTTGAAAGGTTTGGAATTCAATTACGGAAACAGGAATTAACGACCGCGATGTTTTCTATTATCAGGTACGTACAAATCATCTTCCTTTCCTTGCCCTGTCCCAATAAAACAAATTTCAATTACTTTTTCATAATCAATGAGCTTGACCTTCTATCAAAGTCCTTTGGCAGAGCAGGAGTTTGGGAGGGAAATTGCGGATCAGGGCTGGGACAGCCACGGATTCTCGATTGGAAAATCCAGGATCGAGCGCTAAAAATGCAGCTGGAGCCAGCAGGGAAACAGCTGAGCTGTGGGACACCAAAATCCTGGAAAATTCATGGAAAATTGACAGAATTCCTTGTGTTTATTCAGTTTCTGTGTGAGACTGCAAAGCTATGTGGTGTCCAGAAGAAACCTCATTTTTTTTCAGCGGCTCAAAACTCGTGGATGAGAATTATTCTATTGAAGTCTCCAAAAACATTCAATCTCAAGGTTAAAAAAAAAAAAAAAAAAAAAAAAAAAAAAAAAAAAAAAAGGGAAAGTTTTTGATTCCACCCTCCTTGTTATCATCACTTCTGCTGTATACTGTTATTCAAAAAAAAAAAAAAGAAAAAACAAATCCCGATGACTCCTCAGATTTATCATCGGAATGGAAAACGCAGCGTTTCACTTAGAATTGTTCCTGAGACTGACTGAACTCATCAAATATATGGAAAAAAAATTTTAAAAACCAAAAAAACACTAAAACCCCCCAAATCTGCCTCCCACGCTTGGGTGCGACAGAATATGGAATATTTTTATTTGTCTGGATGGGTTTTACTGTGAATAAATGTGTCCAACAGCAGCAAATGCTGCTCCCAGTAAAACCTGCACACAATTTCTCTATAAAAGTTTCAGGAACTGCAAATCCAAGGGCTTTTCCAAAGCTCAGAGGAGTCCTGGAGCACATCCCTTCCCCAGGTCTGTGGGGTTGGGTGGTTACAAATTATTGGGAATCCAAAAGGGCAGCTTTGATGGTGCCCAGGGAATTCGGGAACTCTGCTTTAGATTTAGATTCACTGAATTCACATTTAGATTCACTCAATTCACATTTAGATTTGGTAAATTCACATTTAGATTCACTGAATTCATATTTAGATTCACTGAATTCATTTATATTCACTAAATTCACTTTTGGATTCACTGAATTCACGTTTAGATTTGCTAAATTCACATTTAGTTTCGCTCAATTCACATTTAGATTCGCTGAATTCACATTTAGATTCACTGAATTCACATTTAGATTCACTGAATTCACATTTAGATTCGCTGAATTCACATTTAGATTTTCTGAATTCACTTTTAGATTCACTGAATTCACGTTTCAATTTACTAAATCTGAATTTATTTGGGTTATCTGAGATCTCGCTGGAAATTGGGGATCAAACGAGGTCCAGGGTTTAAGCCCCGACAGGAGACCCATAGAGAGAATGAATGAATGAATGAATGAATGAATAAATGAATGAATAAATGAATAAATGAATTAATGAATTAATTAATTCCCAGATGAGGAATTTCTGCAGAGGTCAGGATGACAGGGAATGGCTTCAAACTGCCAGAGGGCAGGGATGGACAGGATTTGAGAAGGAATTGAACCCCTGGGAGGGTGGGGAGGGGCTGGGTTGGAATTCCCAGAGCAGCTGTGGCTGCCCCTGGATCCCTGGAGCCACCTGGGACAGTGAGAGATGTCCCTGGGGTGGCCCTGGATGGGATTTAAAGTCCTTCCAACCCAAATCATTCCAGGATAACATTAAATATCCCATCTTTGGGTTCCAACAGAATTCAGACACTCCCAGGGATCCAGGGGCAGCCACAGATTCTCCAGGAATTCCATCCCAACTCCTCCCACCCTCCCCGTGCATTTACAGCACTTCAGCTCACTGTGAGCAGTGACTTTGGTGTTATCATCTCGAGCTGGAGATTAAATATTTTCATTAAGATTAAATATTTTCATTAAGTCTCGAGTCTTTCCCACTCCTAAAAGCATTTCTGCGGCACCCTTTGCTAAGCACGATCGTTTGGCTGTTGATGTTTATATTAAAAAAAATGGAATTTAATCTCTCCCTTTCCTAATGCTGTGAGCCCTCATTGCCGTTTTCCTCCTGCGATGGCAATGGGAGAATTGCCTTTAATTAAAATAATGCAAAGCAGTGAAAACTCTCAGAAAAAAAATATTCAAAGTAGATGGTGGAGGAGAAGAAATGGTAGGGGAAGAAACTGATTTTTTTGCGTGGGCTGTAATAAAATATTTGGGACCAGGTCTGCCAATGGTGTCCTTTCCTTTCCTTTCCTTTCCTTTCCTTTCCTTTCCTTTCCTTTCCTTTCCTTTCCTTTCCTTTCCTTTCCTTTCCTTCCTTTCCTTTCCTTTCCTTCCTTTCCTTTCCTTCCTTTCCTTTTCCTTTCCTTTCCTTCCTTTCCTTCCTTTCTTTCCTTTCTCCTTTCTCCTTTTCCTTTTCCTTTCCTTTCCTTTTCTCTCTGCCCATCCATCCATCCCTCATCCCATCCCCATCCCTCCATCCCCCATCCCTCCCCAATCCCAATCCCATCCCATTCATCCCATCCCTCTTTCATAAAACCACAAAATAATTTGATTTTAAAAGATCCTAAAGATCCCCAGTTCAATCTGCCTCATTCAGTTCCATCCTCATATTCCCTTTTTAAAATTATTTTTTTTGTAGACACAGAATGTAAAATCCTGGAAAACACATCCTTTTTTTTTCCCCCCTAAAGTCTATAGCATTCGAGCTGCCTTTAATTAATTTTACAAGATGATAAATCGAGGCCATTACGACATCAGAAAGCCCATCCAGCGGAACTTTTATGGGAATAATTTGTAATCTGCTGCTCGTGAAAATATTAACAAAAAGCTGTGCTTGGGAGTGGAGGCTGCTGGATATTGACGAGGACGGGCCTTGAAATGGGAAAATACAGAAAGACGAGCCTGGTGGAACCCGGGTTGGGGATTCGGTGGGGAAAATGGGAAATTGAAGGGGTGATGCTGGGTGGGTGGAAAGAGAAGGTGAAAAATATCCACGGATTTCATGGAACTATGGGATGGTTGGGATGGAGGGACCTTAAATCCCACCAGTGCCACCCTGCCATGGCAGGGACCCTCCCACTGTCCCAGGGTGCTCCAGCCTGGCTTGGCTCTCAGGGTTCAGGGGCACCACAGCTGCTCTGGGAATTCCATCCCCCTTCCCACCTCTAAGGAAATTCCTCCCCAAATCCCTCTGAGCCAGCCCATGGAATCTGGAATGGTTGGGGTTGGAGGGACCTCAAAGCATCGGTGCCACCACGGGCGACCTTTCGGCCAGGTGGCTCCAGCCTGGCCTGGGACACTGCCAGGGATCAGGGGCAGCCACAGCTGCTCTGGGATTCCATCAGCCCTCCCACCCTCATTCCTTCCCCATATCCCATCATCCGGCCTTTGGCACTGGGAAGCCATTCCCCCTCTACTTTGCTTTCGTTGTGATTTTTCTCCCTCCAACAAGCTTTAAAATAGATATTTTTATCCATTTTTTTCTCACAGACATGCAAAATCCAAAAATACTTAATTAACATTTAATTTATTTTTAAATAGCACACGCATAAACTTCCATTCAGTTCATTTGGGGAAAAAAAATGGCTGACCTAATAGCGAAAACTATTTGATCTCATGGGAGATGGAACCGTTAGCAGAAATTAATGACTGGAAAATGAACACGTGTGGCAGCCCTCCAGAGAATCAAACCCAGCTCTGAATTAAAAAATCCCCAACCAGAAGGGCCGCGTCCCCACAAAACTCCTGCTTTTCAACCCAAGGATTGGATTTTAAGAGGGATCTGCGGGGAGGGGAAATGACAGGCTGTGGCGATTTTTAGGAAATGGAAATTCGCTGTTTTGCTTGGGCTCCTCGTTTTGGGTTGTGGGGGGTTTGAAATGGGTGAGTCCTCGATAGTTCTCTATTTCAGATCAGCCTGATGATAAAGCATCAATTCATGGCTGCTGATGTTCTGTTGATGTTTCCTGGAAGGCTTGGTCTCTCTGGGGATCTTTTGGGCCATTTGATGCCTTATCAATCAGGCTGATCTGAAAGAGAGCCCAGACAAATGTAAGAGAATGAGAATAGACAACTTTAATCCAGGCCTAACAGGCCTACTTCTACATTAGGGCAGACAAAAGCCTCCTCCTGAGGCTACACCCATAATGGACCCTCGAGTTACGATCCTCACCTTTTGTAAGTTCTGCCTAATTAAAATTGGGCTTAATTTTCCAATGATCTTCTCAGGTGATGATGTCACACCCCAAACTCGCTGTTGTTTCCATATTTTGGGGCTCTGAGCAGTGAGTGTCCTTGGATTCAGGCTCAGAGAGGAATTGTTTTGTCTAAAGATGGGAGAACGGGAGTTTTAGTGCTGTATAGAGGAAGTACAGGAATACAGATGCAGTAAAATAGAGAACTAAAATCCTAAGGCATCACATTCACAGTCATTGATATGTTCACCCCATCTCTATAGAGTGATCTACATCCCAAAATTTAAAAAAATTCTTTCCAAAACAAGTCCAACCAATCCGGACTAGAGAAATAAAACAAAACTTCAAAGTTGTATTATTTCCAACACAGGTGAGCGCAGCGATGAATTTCCCTGCGTGGCACCGCACAGAGCTGTCCGTGGTGGGGGAGGGCACCGGGAATCCCTTTGCATCTGTTCCGGCTGCTAATCCTATTACGGGCAATAGGATTAGCTCCTAAACAAAGAGCCCTGCCTGGCTGCTCGCGGTGCCAGCTCCGAATCGAGAGGGTTTTGTTTTCCACGCAGCTCTCTCACACTCAGCGCCACGTCCGGCTCTTCCAGCTGCTGGAATTGCGGTGCTGACACGCGGAATTGGGTGATTCTGGAAAGAAAAAAAAAAAACCCAATAGATAAGAATGGAGCAATCGGCGAGAGTATCTTTGTTTTGAGGGTTGTATATTGATAGATATATTTCAAAATGAATTATTCCAACAGACTTGGGGATGGGAAGGGGCAATAATTTGGGACATTATTAATGAGGGGCCTGTCCTGTGTCCCTGAGTCTTCTGAAATACAAGGCTGTTGGAAAATCCCAGATTTCCTCACTGAGTCACTCACCTGGAAATGGTTTTCATGGTGTTCACGTCATTGCTGGACTGCCTGAGACCCTCTCAGTGCCCCACACCCCTGGAATTTGCAGTTCCATCATCCCCCTGTCCCTGTCGGTCTCTGGCCCTATTTCCCAGCAGACCCACAGTTTGTAAGGACAATTCCCTCTCGTTCCTTTTCGGATTCTCCCCACGACCGGCTGGCAGCTCCTCCTGCAGAACGCAGCATATGCCAGCGAAACTTTCGGCGCTGGCACCGCTCCCCAGCTGCTGCGTGATGTGAGCGGAGTTGACAAAGCAGGATTTTGTCAGCACTGCCGCAGTCCAATTCAATATTTAGGACCAGACAGAGCGTCTTCTTCCTCCTCCTCCCTCACCTCTTCCTCTCTTCCTCCCCTCTGTCTTTCTCTCATTTTCCACTCAAAAGACGGAGCAAAACCAGACCCAAATCCCCCTCTGTGCACGAGGCTGGGGGGCGTCACCCAAACCACCACAGATCTCAATTCCAACTGAAATATTTCTATTTTTAAAAACTTTTTATTTCATTTTTTATTTTGATTTTTATTGTATTTCAATTATTTTAAGTTTTATGTATGTTATTTTTATTTTTTTATTTTCTGTTATTTTAAAATTTTATTTTGTTTCTTTTTATTTATTTTAAATTTTATTATATGTTTTTTAATTGTATTTTATTTTGATTTAAATTTATTTTATTATTTTTATTTTTATTTTGGTTTAAATTTTTTTTTATTTTATTTCATTTCATTTATTTTATTCAACTTTTCCGACCCACACCTGACACTGACATTCCCACCTGGCTATCTTCCCTCCCACCCAGAGCCGTGGCCGGACCTTTCCGCTGTGTCCGAGCTGTCTGGAGGGGATGAGGAGCAGATGGGATTGCGGAGGGAGCTGGAGGCAGATGGTGCCGCGCAGACAGCTCCATCCTCCTCCTTCCAGCAGCGCTGAAATGATTGAGTGCGCTGAGAAGGGACCACCCACCCTCAGGACAACCCCGAGGTTTGGTCTGAGGGTTTGGTTTAAGGGTTCATCTTTACTTAAAATCTTTTCAGCCCATGCGATAAAATCTGTAAATTCCTAATCCCCTTTTTCGGAGTTCAGCGCACCAGATTTATTTCATCTGATATTAATCGCCGGCATCAATTCAGTCGATTTTTTTTTTTGTCTGGGTTCAAACAACCCAGAGTCTTCTGGCTGTGCCTGTATAATTAGAAACAATTTTTTTTCCATGTTCATTAGTCCATCATTTTTATGTTTTTTTTTTATTAAGATTTTTGGGACAGGGCTTACCAAAACCCAAAGCAGTCTTAGCCTCAAGCTTCCAAGCAGGTTTAGAGGGTCCAGCCTGAGGCTGATTGGAGCTTGCAGCTAATTCGAGCACTCCTGTTCCTCGGGAAGAGCATCCTCGAAGGGCTCAGAGGCTCAGGTTGATTTTTTCCTTTCAGCACATCCCAGTTTTTCCCTCCAACCGGAGCTGAGCCTCCCCAGCCCCTCTCCCCCCGGAGCTGCAAACCTCTTATCAGAAATCTTTCCCTCCGAGTGATTTAGCCTCGCCTGACTTAGCATTTGCACACCCGCCCGGTGACATCCTCGATCCTGGCTAAAGCCCGGCTTTGCAAATCGTTCCTTGCCGGGCTGTTTTCAATCTCCCCTTGCTTACAGCTCCTGAATTTTTCATGGCCCGTAAAGAAGGATTGTCTTCTGGAGTCAAAGGAGAAGGATGAATTAAAAATGAGCAGCGAGAGCAGAGCTGGGTTGTGGTAGGTCGCGTCGCTGCTTTGGGGGGTTTTGTCGTGTGGGAATGAGGAATTCAGCAAAGAAATTTGGCTGAGACGGCGGAGGAACCTGGAGGTGAAAATCTCCAAACACACAGCATGGCACGGAGATGAGGAGATCCCTCCCTGTGTGAAATACCTGGGGTAAAATGTGATTTCAAACTAAAGTCAAGAGCAAAATACTGCTCGGGATGAAATTTTTGTTCATTTACTATTCGTTAAGAGCGGTGAAATGTTTATTATTTACCTCCTGGCACCTCGCAGATCGCTCTCAATGTTGAGAGTAGGTTGGCACTCTGCCACAGGGATCTCCTCGTGTTGCAAAGATTTTTTCTTTTTTTCCCTAATGTCAAAACATTCTTGGTTTGAGAAATCCCATAGACGAAGGTTGGGAAGATCCATATGTTTGGGGAGAGCGGTGTGAACAGTAGCGGGGAAGTTTGTGTGCTCAGTTTTCCCTCCAAGATCGGGGCGGGGGACAAAGAGTTAAATCCGAGCCAAAAATATGAAATTCTGCGGTTCCAAAGTTCCTGAAATCTGGCCGAATTAAATCCAGCTGCCCTTGAGTAACACACGGTGGAATTGGGGATGGAAGGTGCTGGAGTTGCATGAAAAGCAGTGGCCAAGGAGGAGCTGAGTCTGAGGAGGGTGGGACCCCCAGACCGGGATTTTGCTGGTTCTCCCCGGTGTCCAGGGAATTTGGGGCACTCCATCACTGAATTTCAGGGGCAATCACCTGGAAAGGGGAAGGCTTCTTGTGATTCCCAGACTCTGGAAAAGGAGGGAGTTTGGGATCACCCCTGGAGCGCTTCCTGCGGTTTTGGGCTTCTCATCTTTCCAAAAACTCACAATTCTGACCTCCCTTCCGACGCTCCCTTTTTCCATTGGATGATGGAGATGATGACGCTGGTCTGTTTATGGAGAGAGCTGATATTCACAGTTTGGAATGTTTCTATCTCGGAACGAGCCGTAATTAATTTCTCTCTGTCATTATGCACAGAATTCGCGGCAGATGGACCAGTGTCATTGGGCAAATCATTCATTCCGACTTTCCTCATCAATCATTAAACATTGGTCCAGTTCCTCATGGTGGACCAGCTTTAATCCTGGGTTTTTTCCATGTTTCACACTCAGATTGGGATGGGTTATCGGGATCAGGGAGGGGACTGACCGACCTGGGGATTTGTGAGCAAAGCCTCCCTTCCTGTCTGGAATAACAGAATTCTGAAAGGATTGGGGTAGGGGACCTTAAAACCCATCCGGCCATGGGCAGGGACACCTCCCACTGTCCCAGGGTGCTCCAGCCTGGCTTGGGCACTCCAGGGATCCAGGGACAGCCAGAGCTGCTCTGGGAATTCCATCCCAGCCCTTCCCACCCTCAAAAGGGAAATTCCTCCCCAAAATCCCATCTGAGCCAGCCCATGGAATCCTGGAATGGTGGGGGTTGGAGGACCTCAAGCCCATCGGTGCCACAACGGCAGGGACACTTTCCATGGCCCAGGTGGCTCCGCCTGGCCTGGGACACTGCCAGGGATCCAGGGGCAGCCACAGCTGCTCTGGGAATTCCATTCCACTCATTCCATCCCATATCCCACCTACCCGCCCTCTGGCAGTTGAAGCCCATTTCCTGTCTCCTGTCATCCCATTTCTTGCTCCAAGTCTTTCTCCACTTTCCTGTCTCCTTCAAGGTCACAATGAGGTCATCAAATCTCTCTCCAGTGAACATTCCCAGATTTCCATCTTTCCTCCATCCTCTGACATCTCTGGAGCCTCCTCTGGGCTCTTCCAGCAGCTCCACTCTCCGTGCTGGGATCAGAGCTGGGCGCTCAGCAGGTCCTCCTGACTTTGGGAGGTTTCTGACTTTTCCATCCCTTTCTGGATGTCCAAACTCCCCATTCTCATTAACAGCCCTGCCCCAGGACAGAGTTTTGTCTCCGTTGGTCACTGCTGACCTGGGTGAATCCTGCCGCCTCATTAAACAGCAGAAGCCAATAAATCCTTCTTTTTTTCTTTTTTTTTTTCAGTTCTCTAAATTTTAACATCGGATTGGCTATGCCGCTGGGGAACTCTGGAATGGATATTTCAGTACTGGGCCCTAACTTTGAGCAGGGTGATTTGGATAAAGGATTTCGCTTCTCTTTCACTTTTAATTAAAGGGCTTCGTGCTCCAACACTTCCCCTTCACAAATCCATTGGTGCCATCAACTCCCAGGGAATAACTCAGGATTAACCCTCTCCTTACCAGGATTTCCTCCACCTTTACAAGTGAAACAGCAGGTTGCCTCTTTTTTTTTTTTTTTGCTTTTTCTTTCATTTGCATCAGTATGTGCTGAACCTGGGGTCCTCCATCTCTAAGCACAGATAACGAGCCCGACATTAATTTCGTCCAGCTGCTCCGGGCAGTAATGAACCTTTGATGTGTCCAGTGGGGCCCCGAGCATCATCCGAGCATTGAGCATCATCCCGAGCATCAAGCCTGAGCATCATCGAGCATACCCCGAGCATATCCGCAAAGCATCATCCGAGCATCACCCGAGCAACCTCATTCGAGGCGATCATCCAGAATCACTCCGAGCATCACTGAGCATCACCCGAGCATCACCAAGGCATCACCTGAGCATCACCGAGCATCACCAACATCACTGAGATCCCCAGATCACCCAGATCATCGGAATACCCGAGCTACACAAGCAGCAGCTATGAGATCGAACGGCCGACATACCCCAAGCACATAATCACCAGCATCACCCAAGCATCACAGCATACCGCCGAGCTACAAACCTGAGCTCACCCGAGCATACCCCAAGACTCAATGCATCGCGCACCGAGCATCACCGAGCATCACCACCGAGCATCAACCCCAAGATCACGGATCACCCGAGCATACAAGCACACCCGGATCACCGAGATACCAGCATCACCCGGGCATCACCCGAGACCCAGATCCGAGCAAGCACCCGGAGCATCCCCTGGCATCTCCAGCACACCAGCATCACCCGCATCCGGCATCACCGACATCACCCTGAGCATCATCCAGCATACCGCACATACGACATCACGACAAGACATGGGATTCTGAGGGGGAGAGGAGAGGCTGAAAGCAGCTGGAATCCCGATGGCCAGAATTCACGTTTCCCACCCGGATCAATGGCACTGTTATCTGTGGAATTCATTATCTGTGGAATTCGTTATGAAATTCATTATTCGAGGAATCATGGCGGAATATCCATTACACCCTAAAATGGCACTGTTATCTGTGGAATTCATTATTATCTGTGGAATTCATTATCTGTGGAATTCTATCCGCAAAATTCGTTATTCGTAGGAATTCGGTTCTGTCTTAGGACAACTTCCATGCCCACGGTCTCTTTTCCATTCCCCACCCACCGGGATTTCCCATATCCCTTTTCCCACCACCGGATTCCATCACTTTCCCAGTTCAACCACGGGTTTCCTGCTGACCTTTCAGCACCAAGACAGCAGCCGCTACCGAATTTTTCACCGCATTGGCTTCGTTCTTCTGAAGCCGTGTCCACATCGTGCATGGGCTAATTATTTTTGCCTCTCAGCCAAGCTAATTAATCCAGACCTACTCCTGAGCCGGTGCGACCCTGGGAGCCCTGGCAGGAACGGGGTTGTGGCTGATGTGACCCAAGTGTCTCTTGCTGAGGTTTTTTGCAATCAAACTCTGGGAAATCCCGTGCCCTTGGAGTTGAGTGGGATGGGAGGGAAATGCTGGCTCTGTTCACGGCCTCTTGAACTGTTAATGTTAACTGAAAATACAGAAGTTAAAATACTTTTATAGAACTTTAGTCAGAGATTTTGTTGCCTTTGGCCCCGGGGAAGGCGCTGAAGTTTCCTCCCAGGGCGTTGTTCCACCAGGTGAGGCCTGAGGAGCTTCACAGCTCAACAGAGCGGAGGAGACAGGAGAGAGGAGATCAGTGACCATCAGTGACCACAGTTGACCATCAATGACCACCAGCTCAGTATCGGACAGCAGCTGACCATAGACCAAGAGAGCCATCAGGACAGCACAGTGACCAGCAGTGACAGCAAGTGACACAGTGGATCATCAGTGACCACAGGCATCAGTGACCCATGATCATCAGATCAGTTGTGACCATCATGACCATGACAGAGCCATAGTGATAGGACCACTGATGCCATCGTGACCTACAGTGACAGCCATCAGTGACGATGCACAGTCACGTGTCCATCATGACCAGCAGTGGCCATAGTGCATCAGTGACCATCAATGTCCACCATTGCATCAAACAGCAGTGCCTCAGTGACACGTGACCAATCGCAACCCCCGCCTGCGTCGGACACTCCTGCTCTGGGCACAGGAGAGATGAGGAGCAGGACCTGATCAGCATCGGAGGCGAAGAAATCGGGATCAGCAGGAACCCAAATGCTGAGAACTGCGCCCCGTTGGACCCATGGACATTGAACCCATGGAGCTCTCTGGGCTTGGCTGGAGAAAGTTGGGGCAAATCTTGTGAAATCCACGTTCACGGAATGATTTTCTCTGCACAGCCGGGCTGTGTGTGGTGAAATTATTCATTTTGGTGACATCCTGAGGTTCTCCTGCCCAGTCGGGCCCCACCGTCAGGATCCCAAACCAAACTGGTGTGGGGAAATCTCATCCCAGGAGGAGCGAAGGTGAGAAACCCGGGGAGGGATTGTCAGAACGCAGCCAGAAATAGAACCGAATTCCAGGTTCATGCCCACGGTGTCGCTGAAGGAGTGATTTTCACTGTGTGTTTTTCCAGCGTTATTTCCTGAATTTTTTCTTTTTTTCCTCATTAGGTAGTCATAATTTTTAGGTGTTCACAGTCCCAATGAGGATATCAATATTTATCAACATCATATTTATGCATAAATAAACATTATTATTAAATAAACTATTTTAAATAATTCTCTTATATTCAAATGATTTTCATTTTAATAATTATTTTTAATAATTTATTTTTAAAGAAGCTATTATTATATAATCTTTATTCTATTTAATAAATATTATTTATTTAATAATTTTAGTGGATCCTTGCTTTTTTTTCCCCTCAAGCATTTGTCACTAGAACAATCTTGGATCCTTCTCCTCTACAGGAGAATTAATCCCAAATCATGAACTGAATAAAATCTTCAGAGGATGGGATGTCCTGTATCCACTGGTCCTTGGAGAGCCTGTACTCCTATAGAATGCAGGAGTTTGGCAGGTAATATAAAAAATTTTCTTTATTGAGTTATCGTGTTTAAAATCAGGTGCTGCCTGATACATTTTCCATAAGTCGAAAGTATTTTACGTGTTAAAATCTCTTTTTACATGATAAAATTCCCATTTTACACGTTAAAACTCCCTTTTTACATGTTAAAAATGCCCTTTTTATGCGTTTAAATTTCCATGTTACCTGTTAAAATCCCCTTTTTATGTGTTAAAATTCCTTTTTACGCGTTAGAATTCCGGTTTAGATGTTAAAATTCCTTTTTTTATGTGTAAAATTCCCTTTTTAACGTGTTTAATTCTCCTTTTTGCATGTTAAAATTCCTTTTTATGTGTTAAAATTCCCATTTCACATGTTAAAATTCCCCTTTGTTTATCTGCTAAATTCTTTTTTTTCTGTTAAAATTCCTTTTATGTGCAAAATCCCAGGTTTTATGTTAAAATTCCTTTTTCCATGTTAAAATTCCATTTTACGTGTTAATATTCTTTTTCACGTTAAAATTCCCATTTTAATGTTAAAATTCTTTTTACATGTAAATGACCTTCTTATGTGTAAATTCCTTTTTTATGTGTTACAATTCCCATTTTACAGTTAAAAATCCCCTTTTTATGCGTTAAAAATTACCGGTTGTGTTAAAAATTCCCTTTCCACACGTTAAAATCACATTTTACATGTCAAAATTCCCTTTCACATTGTTGTGCACACCCTCGTAAAGGTCCTCGCTGAGATAAACCCCACACACCTCCAGGCCTCAATAAAGCAGAATCCAGAATTTACAAAAAAAACTTCTTAAGATAAAAACAAATAATTGGCTCTTGAGCATAAACACGGCTCCGTTCTAAGGACATTGCTGGCGTTAAAACCAACCTTTCTCCTCGCTGAAAACGGATAGAAGGAAAATATTGCCAGAGTTGTTTGTGTCACGATAATTTATATTACTCTGTAAAGATGAAGACGCTGCCAGATCTGCGGCTGACCGTTAATGAGCTCATCAGAGATTATCGCCATCAATAATTAAACCGAGATGCATTATTGGGGAACTTTTCATCTTCCCGTTCTCGGTTCCTCGAGGGTCCTTTCATATGATCCGCACGCGTTCGGCGTGATGGGTGAATTCCCAGGACGGAGAGCAGGGGTGTTAAACTGTTTGGGGAATGTTTGGGGCTGATTCCCAAATTCTACTGCATTTTAACCCTTGGAGGGAATATTTGGGGCTGATTCCCGAAATTCTCGCAATTTAAATCTTGTATATTGTTTTGTCTAAAGATGGGAGAACGGGAGTTTTAGTGCTGTACTAGAGAAGTACAAGAATACAGATGCATGAAAATAGAGAAACTAAAAATCCTAAGGCATCACATTCACAGTCCATTGATATGTTCACCCCATCTCTATAGAGTGATCCTACATCCCCCAAAAAAAACTTTAAAAAAAAATTCCTTTCCCCAAAACAAAGTCCAACCAATCCGGACTAGAGAAATAAAACAAAACTTCAAAAGTTGTATTATTTCCAACACAGGTGAGCGCAGCGATGAATTTCCCTGCGTGGCACCGCACAGAGCTGCTCCGTGGTGGGGAGGGAGGCACCGGGAATCCCTTTGCATCTGTTCCGGCTGCTAATCCTATTACGGGCAATAGGATTAGCTCCTAAACAAAGAGCCCTGCCTGGCTGCTCGCGGTGCCCAGCTCCGAAAATCGAGAGGGTTTTGTTTTCCACGCAGCTCCTCTCACACTCAGCGCCACGTCCGGCTCTTCCAGCTGCTGGAATTGCCGGTGCTGACACGCGGAATTGGGTGATTTCTGGAAAGAAAAAAAAAAAACCCAAATAGATAAGAATGGAGCAATCGGCGAGAGTATCTTTGTTTTGAGGGTTGTATATTGATAGATATATTTCAAAATGAAATTATTCCAACAGACTTGGGGGATGGGAAGGGGCAATAATTTGGGACATTATTAATGAGGGGCCTGTCTTGTGTCCCCACATCATTCTGAGTACGAGGCTGTTGAAAAACCCAAATTTCCTCACTGAGTCACTCACCTGGAAATGTTTTTAATGGTGTTCAGTCATTGCTGGAGCTGGGAGCTGCCTCTGATGTCCCATAACCCCGGGACCACCAAACCCCACCAATCCCCGTCATCCTTCTCACTCTGAAGGAGAAAAGGGACACCCAGTAAAGCCATCCCAGTGTCTGACTGGTGCTTTGGTCCTTTCCCAGTTGACCACGTGGTTCCCGAGCCCGGCACCAGTTTGCTGACGGCGTTTGACCAGTGGCGGGAGTGGGCGGACAGCAAATCCTGCTGCGATTACTCGCTGCACGTGGACATCACCGAGTGGCACAAAGGGGTCCAGGAGGAGATGGAGGCGCTGGTGAAGGATCACGGTAAGATCAGGGCATGGTGGCACCTCATGTTTTTGTAGGATTGCTGTTGGTTTAGGGCTAGCTCTTCTAGATTTTATCCCGGGTTTTATCCCAGATTTCATTCAGATATCATCTAGATTTTATCCCAGATTTTATCCCAAATTTCCTCCCAGATTTCATCCAGATTTTATTCCAGATTTCATCCCAGATTTCATCTATTCCAGATTTCATCCCAGATTTCATCTAGATTTTATTCCAGATTTCATCCCAGATTTTATCCCATATTTTATCCCAGATTTTATCCAGATTTCATCCCAGATTTTATCTGAGATTTCATCCAGATTTTATCCCAGATTTTATCCCAGATTTCATCCCAGCTTTCATTCTGTATTTCATCCCAGGATTTATTCCCCGTTTTATCCCAGATTTTATGCCAGGTTTTATCCCAGATTTCATCCAAATTTTATTCCAGATTTTATCCCAGATTTCATCCCAGGATTTACCCACATTTTATCCCAGATTTTATGCCAGGTTTTATCCCAGATTGTACCCCAGATTTCATCCCAAATTTCCTCACAGATTTTATCCCATATCTCATCTCAGATTTCATCCCTGATTTCATCCCATATTCCATCCCAGATTTTATTCCAGATTTTATCCCAGATTTTACCCCAAATCCCATCCCATATTTCACCCCATTTTTCATCCAGATTTTATCCCAGATTTCATCCCAGATTTTATCCCACATTTTATCCCAGATTTTATGCTAGGTTTTAACCCAAAATTCATGCCAGGTTTTATCCCAAATTTCCTCCCAGATTTTATCCCAGATCTCATCCTAGATTTCATCCCATATTTTATCACAAATTTTCTCCCAGATTTTCCCTTAGATTTTATCTCAGATCTCATCCCAGATTTTATCCCAGATTTCAATTCAGGTTTTATCCCAGGATTCATCCCAGATTCCATCCCACATTTTATACCATATTCTATCCCACATTTCATCCCAGATTTCCCCTTTTTCTCCCTTCAGGGACGGAGAAATCCGCCTGGCTTTGCTTTTTGATGAATTTTTGTTCTGATTTTGTCACTCCCAGCTCTGAATTCACGGAATTCCTGCCTGGGGGTTGATTTTGGGTCCAAATCCCACATTTTCACCCCCTCTGTGCTCTCCTCCCCCAGGTGTGAATTCCTTCCTGGTGTACATGGCTTTCAAAGATCGCTTCCAGCTCAGCGATTCCCAGGTAAGAGCAAAGATTTTGGGTTCAATTTGTCATAAAATTCAAAATTAAAAATGTTTGAAAATCAAAAATGTTTAAAATGAAATTTTTTAAAATGAAAAATGGTTAAAAATGCAAAATACTTAAAAGTGAAAAATGTTTAGAAATTAAAAATGTTTAAATATGAAAAATGTTTAAAAATGAAGTTTTTATTTTAATGAGAAGTGACAGCAGTGGGGTTACAGTGTCAATGGGGTTATGGTGACAGCAGTGAGGTTACAGTGACAACAATGGGGTTATGGTGAAACATGTACATCAATGGGTTTCAGTGACAACAATGGGGTTACAGTGACAACATGGGGTTATGGTGACAGCAGTGAGGTTACAGTGACAACAATGGGGTTATGGTGAGAACAATGGGGTTATGGTGAGAACAATGGGGTTACAGTGACAACAATGGGGTTATGGTGACAGCAGTGGGGTTACAGTGACAATGGGGTTACAGTGACAACAATGGGGTTATGGTGACAACAGTGGGGTTACAGTGACAATGGGTTTACAGTGACAACAATGGGGTTACAGTGACAACAATGGGGTTACAGTGACAGCAGTGGGGTTATGGTGAGAACAATGGGGTTATGGTAACAACAATGGGGTTATGGTAACAACAATGGGATTATGGTGAGAACAATGGGGTTACAGTGACAACAGTGGGGTTACGGTAACAACAATGGGGTTATGGTGAGAACAGTGGGGTTACAGTGACAACGATGGGGTTATGGTGACAGCAATGGGGTTACAGTAACAACAATGGGGTTACAGTGACAACAGTGGGGTTACAGTGACAACAGTGGGGTTACGGTAACAACAATGGGGTTACGATAACAACAATGGGGTTATGGTGAGAACAGTGGGGTTATGGTGAACAATGGGGTTACAGTGACAACAATGGGGTTACAGTGACAACAGCGGGGTTACGGTGACATTAGTGGGGTTACAGTGACAACATGGGGTTATGGTGCAGTGGTTACAGGACAATGGGGTTACAGTGGCAACAGTGGGGTTACAGTGACAACAATGGGGTTATGGTGACAACAATGGGGCTATGGTGACAACAGTGGGGTTTCAGTGACAATGGGGTTACAGTGGCAACAGTGGGGTTACAGTGACAACAATGGGGTTATGGTGACAACAGTGGGGTTACAGTGACAACATGGGGTTAAGTGACAACAGTGGGGTTATGTGACAATGGGGTTACAGTGACAACAATGGGGTTACAGTGACAGCAATGGGGTCACAGTGAGAACAGTGGGGTTACAGTGACAACAGGGTGTTAAGTGACAACAATGGGGTTACGTGACAACAATGGGGGCGTTTCCAGAGCTCTGGGTTTTTGTGGAAACTTGGAGTTTGTGGGACTCTGGGGTTTCCAGGACTCTGGGGTTTTCTATGGGAACTCTGGAGTTGTGGGAATTCTGGGATTTAGTGGAAGCTCTGGAGTTGTGGACCCATTGTTCCAACTGAAAACCCAGAATTCTGGAGCCCCATTGGTCCCACTGTAAATCCCATGGTTTCTCCTGTAAATCCCATTGTTCCACTGTAACCCCATTGTTTCCATAATCCATAAAAAAAATCCCAGAATGCTCTCCTAAAAGTTTACACCAGCTAAAAAAAAATCATAATCCATAAAAAACTTCCCCCAGAAACGTTCCCTAAAAATTTACACCTGAATATAACAAATCCATCTACTACAAAAAATGTCACAACCTAAAGATACCAAAAAAACTAAATATGATCACCTGACCCAACCTCTATTAACCCATAACATTCAATAATTTCCAAAAACATCATCACAAAAAAACTTAAAAAAATGTGTAGCTGTTAAATCCACAAATCGCGATATTTTGTTTATTTCGCCCTTTCTGTTTCTCCCCTCTCGTGTTTGATATCAAATAAAACCCATCCTATTAATGAACAGCAAATCTCATTAATTCATGACAATAAATGAATAAATGATGAATTTAATGAATAAAAATATTGGTAAAAACTTTAATAATGAAATCCCAAACGTTTCTCCCGCAGATTTACGAGGTGCTGAGCGTGATCCGCGACATCGGGGCCACGGCGCAGGTGCACGCCGAGAACGGGGACATCATTGCTGAGGTATGGGGTGGGGTGGAGTTTTGGGGGATAACATCCAATAAACCCAAATGTCCCTCTGGGGGTTCCCTGCGTGAACTCGTTGGCGGTCCGGGGGTTTGGGAACGTGGCTGGCCGTGTCAAGGGGTGTGGGAGAGTGAGTGCGGTGGATTTTATCTCTTTGTGGGATTTCAGAGTGGGGTTTGGCCCTTTTTTGGGATTTCAGAGTGGGGTTTATCTTTTTTTGGGATTTCAGAGTGGGTTTGTCCGTGTTTTCAGGATTTCAGAGTCGGGTTTATCCTTTTTCTGGGATTTCAGGAGTGGGGTTTATCCCCTTTTTGGGATTTCAGAGTGGGGTTTGTCCCCTTTTTGGGATTTCAGAGTGGGTTTGTCCTGTTTTTGGGATTTCAGAGTGGGGTTTGTCCCCTTTTTTGGGATTTCAGAGTGGGGTTTGTCCTCTTTGTGGGATTTCAGAGTGGGGTTTGTCCCCTTTGAGGGTTCTCAAAATGAATTTTATCCCCTTTTTGGGATTTCAGAGTGGGGTTTTCTCCTGTTTTTCGGGGATTTCAGAGCGGGTTTATCCTGTTTCAAGGTTCCTTTTTTGGGATTTCAGAGTGGGGTTTGTCCCCTTTTGGGATTCTCAAGTTGGGGCTTTGTACCCCTTCTTTTTGGTGGTGATCTCAGATGTGTCTCAGTGCCGTGCTGCAATCTCCCTC
>VKON01002709.1:99173-125054 GCA_009741485.1 Malurus cyaneus samueli | reverse complement strand
AAGCTATGTTGTCGTGATCCAGAACACGGAGCAAAGATTACACAAAAAAAATCCTACATTTTTTTTTCAGGCCGGCTCAAACTCGTGGCATGAAGAAAATATTAAATCTCATATGAGTGATCTCCAAAAAGTTTTCAATCTTCAAGTTAAAAAAAAAAAAAAAAAAAAAAAAAAAAAAAAAAAAAAAAAAAAAAAAAAAAAAAAAAAAAAAAAAAAAAAAAAAAAAAAAAAAAAAAAAAAAAAGGGAGATAGTTTTATTCACACCCTCCTGATTTTCATCAATCAACCTTTGCTGCTCAGTACTGTTATTCAAAAAAAAAAAAAAAGAAAAAAACAAATCCCAGATGACTCCTCAGATTTATCATCGGAATGGAAAACGCAGCGTTTCCACTAGAATTGTTGTCCGAGACTGTGACTCGATCAATCAAGATATATGGAAAAAAAATAAAAAAAAATTATTTTAAAAAACCCAAAGAAAATCCACTAAACCACCCCAATCTGCCTCCACGCCTTGGGTGCGACAGAATATGGAATATTTTTATATTGTCTGGATGGTTTTACATGTGAATAAATGTGTCAGACAGCAGCAAATGCTGCTCCCAGTAAAACCTGCACACAATTTCTCTATAAAAGTTTCAGGAACTGCAAATCCAAGGGCTTTTCCAAAGTCTCAGAGGAGTCCTGGAGCACATCCCTTCCCCAGGTCTGTGGGGTTGGGTGGTTACAAATTATTGGGAATCACCAAAAGGGCAGCTTTGATGGTGCCCAGGGAATTCGGGAACTCTGCTTTAGATTTAGATTCACTGAATTCACATTTAGATCACTCAATTCACATTTAGATTTGGTAAATTCACATTTAGATCACTGAATTCATATTAGATTCACTGAATTCATTTATATTCACTAAATTCACTTTTGGATTCACTGAATTCACGTTTAGATTTGCTAAATTCACATTTAGTTTCGCTCAATTCACATTTAGATTCGCTGAATTCACATTTAGATTCACTGAATTCACATTTAGATCACTAATTCACATTTAGATTGTAATTCACATTTAGATTCCTGAATTCACATTTAGATTCACTGAATCACGTTCAATTTACTAAATCTGAATTTATTTGGGTTATTCTGAATCGCTGGATTGGGATCACGGTCCAGGTTGCCCGACAGATCCCTGGAGAATGATGCTGAAATGAATGAATGAATAAATGAAGAATAAATGAATTATGTTTAATGAAATTCTTAATTCCCGTGGGATTTCGCATGAAGGAAAGCTCAACTGCCGAGGGGGGATGGACGTGAGTTAATAGGGTGAGCTGATGGAATTCCAGCCAGCTGTGGTCCCCTGACCCTGGAGCAACAAATGGAGAACAAAGTGAGAGATGTCCCTGGGGTGGCCCTGGATGGGATTTTTAAAATCTCCAACCATCATTCAGATAGATATATGTAATTTCATCTATATTCGGTGATCCAACGAATTTCAGACTCGCCAGGGACAGGGGGCACAGATTGTAGGATAACTTCGCATCAACTGTCCGCATGCGGATTCTAATTTACGCACTTCTAGCTCACATGTGAGCAGCTGACTTTGGTGTTATCATCTCGAGCTGGGAGATTAAATATTTTCATTAAGATTAAATATTTCATTAAGTCTCGAGTCTTCCCACTCCTAAAAGCATTTCCGGATTCCATCCCTTCCTCAACCACGTCCGTTTGGCCGATTGATTCACGCACTTATGCATGTTCTAGGCCGACTTTTATAAAATCGCATAGGAGCATATTATTTTCTTCTCAACGGTGCTGAGATATCTCTAACTTAGTCCTGTTCCGTATTCTCTCACCTTGGTATGGCGGCGGAGTCTCAGATTCCTAAGTTCAATTTCTATTGCTAAAAATCGTTTGCTGGTTATTCAATAAGTATAAACCTTCAGAAAAAAGAATTAATTCTCCCTAGTCCTAAAGCATGCAATAGCCTCATTGCAGGTTCTTGCAATGCCTGAGGGAATTCCTGAATAGACTCGTAATGCGAGGATAAGCAAAATGAAAGTATTCATGTTGGGTGAGAGATAAACTCTGCGTATGGGCAAAACGTTTTTTGTAGGTGAAAACCAGTTTGCTCTGTCTGTTGCGTGCCTGTTGTGTTCTTTCCTTTCGCTTCCTTCCTTTCCTTTCCTTTCCCTTCTTTTCCTCTTCCTTTCCTTTCCTTTCCTTCCTTTCCGCTGTTTCCTTCCTTTCCGATCTGCCTTACCCTTCGTCCTTTATAGCCGTGTCTTTTCCTTTCTTCCCTTGCGTACTTTCGTTCCTTTCCTCTTTCCTTCCTTTCCTTTCTTTCCTTTCCTCTTCTCTTCCTTTTCCTTTTCCTTTCCTTTCTCCCATCCATCCATTCCCATCCCATTCCCCATTCCATCCCATCCCATCCCATCCTCCCCTCCACATCATCCCATCCCTCTTTCATAAAACCACAAAATAATTTGATTTTTAAAAGAATCCTAAAGATCCCCCAGTTCAATCTGCCTCATTCAGTTCCATCCCTCATATTCCCTTTTTAAAATTATTTTTTTTGTAGACACAGAATGTAAAATCCCTGGGAAAACACATCCTTTTTTTTCCCCCCCCTTAAAAAGTCTATAGCATCGAGCTGCCTTTAATTAATTTTACAAGATGATAAATCGACGGCATTACGACATCAGAAAGCCCATCCAGCGGAACTTTTATGGGAATAATTTGTAAATCTGCTGCTCGTAAAATATTAACAAAAAGCTGTGCTTGGGAGTGGAGGCTGCTGGATATTGACGAGGACGGGCCTTGAAATGGGAAAATACAGAAAACGAGCCTGGTGGAACCCGGGTTTGGGGATTCGGTGGGGAAATGGGAAATTGAAGGGGTGATCTGGGTGGGTGGAAGAGAAGGTGAAAATATCCACGGATTTCATGTAACTATGGGATGTTGGATGGAGGGCCTTAAATCCCATCAGTGCACCCCTGCCATGGCAGGGACCCCTCCAACTGTCCCAGGTGCTCCAGCCTGGCCTTGGGCATCCCGGGTCCAGGCACCACAGCTGCTCTGGATTCCATCCCCCTTCCCCCCCTTTAGGAAAATCTTCTCCCCAAATCCCTCAGCCAGCATGGAATCCCTGCTGGTTTAGGGTTGGAGGGACCTAAAGCCCCATCGGTGCCGACAGGGCAGGGTACTTTCTGGCCCAGGTGCTCCAGCGGCCTGGGACACTGCCAGGGATCCAGGGGCAGCCACAGCTGTCTGGATTCCCTCCAGCCTCCTCCCACCCTCTCATTCCTTCCCCATCCAATCCCATTCATCCGGCCTTTGCACTGGGAAGCCATTCCCCCTCTACTTTGCTTTCGTTGTGATTTTTCTCCCTCCAACAAGCTTTAAAATAGATATTTTTATCCATTTTTTTCTCACAGACCATGCAAACATCCAAATATTAATTAACATTTTTTTATATTATTTTTAAATAGCACCAAGCATAAACTTCATTCAGTTCATTTGGAAAAAAAATGGCTGACCTAAATAGCGAAAAACTACCTTTGATCTCATGGAGATGGAACCGTTAGCAGAAATTAATGACTGGAAAATGAACACGTGTGGCAGCCCTCCAGAGAATCAAACCCAGCTCTGAATTAAAGAATCCCAACCCAGAAGGAGCCGCGTCCCCACAAAACTCCTGCTTTTCAACCCAAGGATTGGAATTTTAAAGAGGGATCTGCGGGGAGGGGAAATGACCAGGCTGTGGCGATTTTTAGGAAATGGAAATTCGCTGTTTTGCGTTGGCTGCTCCTCGTTTTGGGTTGTGGGCGGGTTTGAAATGGGTGAGTCCTCGATAGTTCCTCTATTTCAGATCAGCCTGATTGATAAAGCATCAATTCATGGCTGCTGATGTTCTGTTGATGTTTCCTGGAAGGCTTTGGTCTCTCTGGGGATCTTTTGGGCCATTTGATGCCTTATCATCAGGCTGATCTGAAAGAGAGCCCAGACAAATGTAAGAGAATGAGAATAGACAACTTTAATCCAGGCCTAACAGGCCCACTTTACATTATGGGCAGACAAAAGCCCTCCTCTGAGGTACACCCAAATGGACCCAGTCAGAGTCTCTCCTTTTGTAAGTTCTGCCTAATTAACATATTGGGCTTATTCTCCAATGATCTTCCAGGTGATGATGTCAACCACCCCAAACTCGCTGTTGTTTCCATATTTTGGGGCTCTGAGGCAGTGAGGTGTCCTTGGATTCAGCTCAGAGAGGAATTGTTTTGTCTAAAGATGGGAGAACAGTTTAGTCTGTACTAGCAGCAAGATACCAAGAATACAGATGCATGAAATAGAGAAACTAAAAATCCTAAGGCATCACATTCACAGTCATTGATATGTTCACCCTCTCTAAGAGTGATCCTATCCCCAAAACTTTAAAAATTCCTTTCCCAAACAAGTCCAACCAATCCGGATAGAGAAATAAACAAAACTTCAAGTTGTATTATTTCCAACACAGGTGAGCGCAGCGATGAATTTCCCTGCGTGGCACCGCCAGAGCTGCTCGTGGTGGGGAGGGAGGCACCGGGAATCCCTTTGCATCTGTTCCGGCTGCTAATCCTATTACGGGCAATAGATTAGCTCCTAAACAAAGAGCCCTGCCTGGCTGCTCGCGGTGCCAGCTCCGAAATCGGAGGGTTTTGTTTCCACGCAGCTCCTCTCACACTCAGCCCACGTCCGGCTCTTCCAGCTGCTGGAATTGCGGTGCTGACACGCGGAATTGGGTGATTTCTGGAAAGAAAAAAAAAAAACCCAAATAGATAAGAATGGAGCAATCGCGAGAGTATCTTTGTTTTGAGGGTTGTATATTGATAGATATATTTCAAAATGAAATTATTCCAACAGACTTGGGGGATGGGAAGGGGCAATAATTTGGGACATTATTAATGAGGGGCCTGTCCTGTGTCCCTGAGTCATCTGAATACAAGGCTGTGGAAAATCCCAGATTTCCTCACTGAGTCACTCACCTGGAAATGGTTTTCATGGTGTTCAGTCATTGCTGGAGCTGCCTGAGACCCTCTCAGTGCCCCACAACCCCTGGAATTTGCAGTTCCATCATCGCCCCTTTCCCCTGTCGGTCTCTGGCCCTATTTCCCAGCAGACCCCACAGTTTGTAAGGACAATTCCCTCTCGTCCTTTTCGGATTCTCCCCACGAAACCACGCTGGCAGCTCCTCCCTGCAGAACCGCAGCATATGCCAGCGAAACTTTCGGCGCTGGCACCGCTCCCCTAGCTGCTCCGGTGATGTGAGCGGAGTTGACAAAAGCAGGATTTTGTCAGCACTGCCGCAGCTCCCAATTCAATATTTCAGGACCAGACAGAGCCGTTCTTCCCTCCTTCCCTCCCTCACCTCCTTCCTCTCTTCCGCCCCTCGTGTCTTTCCTCATCATTTCCTCCACTCAACAGACGGAGCAAAACCAGACCCAAATCCCCCTCTGTGCACCGAGGCTGGCGGCGTCACCCAAACCACCACAGATCCTCAATTCCAACTGAAATATTTCTATTTTTAAAAACTTTTTATTTCATTTTTTATTTTGATTTTATTTGTTATTTCAATTATTTTTAGTTTTATTGTATGTTATTTTTATTTTTTTATTTTTCTGTTTTTTAAAATTTTATTTGTTCTTTATTTTTTAATTTATTATATGTTTTTTAATTTTTATTTGATTTAAATTATTTTATATTTTATTTTTATTTGGTTTAAAATTTTTTTTATTTTATTTCATTTCATTATATTTATTCAACTTTCCGACCCACACCTGACACTGACATTCCCCACCTGGCTATCTTCCCTCTCCCCACCCAGAGCCGTGGCCGGACCTTTCCGCTGTGTCCGAGCTGTCTGGAGGGGATGAGGAGCAGATGGGATTGCGGAGGGAGCTGGAGGCAGATGGTGCCCGCAGACAGCTCCATCCTCCTCCTTCCAGCAGCGCTGAAATGATTTGAGTGCGCTGAGAAGGGACCACCCCACCCTCAGGACAACCCCGAGGTTTGGTCTGAGGGTTTGGTTTAAGGGTTCATCTTTACTTAAAATCTTTTCAGCCCATGCGATAAAATCTGTAAATTCCTAAATCCCCCTTTTTCGGAGTTCAGCGCACCAGATTTATTTCATCTGATATTAATCGCCGCATCAATTCAGTCGATTTTTTTTTTTTGTCTGGGTTCAAAACAAACCCAGAGTCTTCTGGCTGTGCCTGTATAATTAGAAACAATTTTTTTTCCATGTTCATTAGTCCCATCATTTTTATGTTTTTTTTTATTAAGATTTTTGGGACAGGCTTACCCAAAACCCAAAGCAGTCTTAGCCTCAAGCTTCCGAGCAGGTTTAGAGGGTCCAGCCTGAGGCTGATTTGGAGCTTGCAGCTAATTCGGAGCACTCCTGTTCCTCGGGGAGAGCATCCTCGAAGGGCTCAGAGAGCTCAGGTTGATTTTTTCCCTTTCAGCACATCCCAGTTTTTCCCTCCAACCGGAGCTGAGCCTCCCCAGCCCCCTCTCCCCGGAGCTGCAAACCTCTTATCAGAAATCTTTCCCTCCGAGTGATTTAGCCTCGCCTGACTTAGCATTTGCACACCCGCCCCGGTGACATCCTCGATCCTGGACTAAAGCCCGGCTTTGCCAAATCGTTCCTTGCCGGGCTGTTTTCAATCTCCCCCTTGCTACAGCTCCTGAATTTTTCATGGCCCGTAAAGAAGGATTGTCTTCTGGAGTCAAAGGAGAAGGATGAATTAAAAATGAGCAGCGAGAGCAGAGCTGGGTTGTGGTAGGTCGCGTCGCTGCTTTGGGGGGTTTTGTTCGTGTGGGAATGAGGAATTCAGCAAAGAAATTTGGCTGAGACGGCCTGGAGGAACCTGGAGGTGAAAATCTCCAAACCCAAGCATGGCACGGAGATGAGGAGATCCCTCCCTGTGTGAAATACCTGGGGTAAAATGTGATTTCAACTAAAAGTCAGAGCAAAATACTGCTCGGGATGAAATTTTTGTTCATTTTAACTTTCGTTAAGAGCGGTGAAATGTTTATATTTTACCTCCTGGCACCTCGCAGTCGCTCTCAATATTGAGAGTAGGTTGGCACTCTGCGCCACAGGGATGCTCCTCGTGTTGCAAGATTTTTTCTTTTTTTTCCCTAATGTCAAAACATTCTTGGTTTGAGAAATCCCAATAGACGAAGGGTTGGGAAGATCCATATGTTTGGGGAGAGCGGTGTGAAACGTAGCGGGGAAAGTTTGTGTGCTCAGTTTTCCCTCCAAGATCGGGGGCGGGGGGAGCAAAGAGTTAAATCCGAGGCCAAAAATATGAAATTCTGCGGTTCCAAAGTTCCTGAAATCTGGCCGGAATTAAATCCAGCTGCCCTTGATGTAACACACCGGTGGAATTGGGGATGGAAGGTGCTGGAGTTGCATGAAAAGCAGTGGCCAAGGAGGAGCTGAGCTCTGAGGAGGGTGGGGACCCCCAGACCGGGATTTTGCTGGTTCTCCCCGGTGTCCAGGGAATTTTGGGGGCACTCCCATCACTGAATTTCAGGGGCAATCACCTGGAAAGGGGAAGGTCTTCTGTGATTCCCAGACTCTGGGAAAGGAGGGAGTTTGGGATCACCCCTGGAGCGCTTCCTGCGGTTTTGGGCTTCTCATCTTTCCAAAAACTCACAATTCTGACTCCCCTTCCAGGACGCTCCCATTTTTCCATTTGGATGATGGAGATGATGACGCTGGACTTGTTTATGGAGAGAGCTGATATTCACAGTTTGGAATGTTTCTATCTCGGAACGAGCCGTAATTAATTTCTCTCTGTCATTATGCACAGAATTCTGCGGCAGATGGACCAGTGTCATTGGGCAAATAATTCATCCGACATTTCCCTCATCAATCATTAAACAATTGGTCCAGTTCCTCATGGTGGAGCCAGCTTTAAGTCCTGGGTTTTTTCCATGTTTCACAGCTCAGATTGGGATGGGTTCATCGGGATCAGGGAGGGGACTGACCGACCTGGGGATTTGTGAGCAAAGCCCTCCCTTCCTGTCTGGAATAACAGAATTCCTGAAAGGATTGGGGTTCAGGGACCTTAAAACCCATCCTGCCATGGGCAGGGACACCTCCCACTGTCCCAGGGTGCTCCAGCCTGGCCTTGGGCACTCCCCAGGGATCCAGGGGCAGCCACAGCTGCTCTGGGAATTCCATCCCGCCCTTCCCCACTCAAAAGGGAAATCCTCCCCAAATCCCATCTGAGCCAGCCCATGGAATCCTGAATGGTCGGGTTGGAGGACCTCAAGCCCATCGTGCCACCACGGGCGGGGCATTTTCCATGGCCCAGGTGGCTCCAGCCTGGCCTGGGACACTGCCAGGGATCCAGGGGCAGCCACAGCTGCTCTGGGAATTCCATCCCATCATTCCATCCCAATATCCCACCTATCCCGCCTCTGGCAGTTCGAAGCCCATTTCCTGTCTCCTGTCACCCCATTTCTGCTCCAAGTCTTTCTCCATCTTTCCTGTCTCCTTCAAGGTCACAATGAGGTCACCCAAATCTCCTCTCCAGGTGAACATTCCCAGATTTCCCCTCTTTCATCCCTCTGACCATCCTGGAGCCTCCTCTGGGCTCTGTCCAGCAGCTCCAGCTCCTCCCCGTGCTGGGATCAGAGCTGGGGCGGCTCAGCAGGTCCCTCCCTGACTTTGGGGAGGTTTCCTGACTTTCCATCCCTTTCTGGATGTCCCAAACTCCCCATTCTCATTAACAGCCCTGCCCCAGGACAGAGTTTTGTCTCCGTTGGTCACTGCTGACCTGGGTGAATCCTGCGGCCTCATTAAACAGCAGGAGCCAATAAATCCCTTCTTTTTTTCTTTTTTTTTCAGTCTCCTCTTGAATTTTTAAATCTCGGAATTGCTAATGCCCAGGCTGGGGACGTCTGGAAATGGATATTTCAGTACTGGGCCCTAACTTTGCAGGGTGATTTGGAAAAGGATTTCGCTTCTCTTTCACCTTTTAATTAAAGGGCTTCGTGCTCCAACACTTCCCCTTCACAAATGCCATTAGGTGCCATCAACTCCCAGGGAATAACTCAGGATTAACCCTCTCCTTACCAGGATTTCCTCCACCCTTTACCAAGTGAAAACAGCAGGTTGCTCTTTTTTTTTTTGCCTTTTCCTCCTCTTTTGCATCAGTATGTGCTGCAAACCCGGGGGCTCCTCCATCCTAAGCACAGATAACGAGCCCGACATTAATTTCGCTCCAGCTGCTCCGGGCATGTCAATGAAACTTTGATGTGTCCAGTGGGGCAGCCCCGAGCATCATCCCGAGCATCATCCTGAGCATCATCCCGAGCATCACCCTGATCAGTCATCCCGAGCATCACCCGAGCATCATCCCGAGCATCATCCCGAGCATCACCCGAGCATCATCCCGAGCATCACCCAGCATCCCCTGAGCATCACCCTGAGCTCACCCCGAGCATCACCCAGCATCACCCGAGCATCACCCCGAGCATCACCCCAAGCATCACCCTGAGCATCACCCCGAGCATCACCCCAAGCATCATCCGAGCATCACCCGAGCATCACCCAAGCATCACCCAGCATCACCCCAGCATCCCCGAGCATCACCCTGAGCATCACCCCGAGCATCACCCGAGCATCACCCCAAGCATCACCCTGAGCATCACCCCGAGCATCACCCCAAGCATCACCAACATCACCGCATCCCCGAGCATCACCCAAGCATCACCCTGAGCATCACCCGAGCATCACCCAGCATCATCCCAAGCATCACCCCAAGCATCACCCGAGCATCACCCCAGCATCACCCCGAGCATCACCCAGCATCACCCGAGCATCACCCGAGCTCCGAGCATCCCACCCGAGCTGTCAAGCTCACCCCAGCCAACGAGCACGTCACCCCGAGCTATCACTCTCCGACAACGCATCACCGCCACACGACCCAGCTGGTCACTACAGCTAGCAGATGTTCGCAGTCACGCGCCCGAGTCCACTCACCCATGACGTAGTGCTGGCCACTCGTACAATCGCTGCAGCTGGTGCTGATAACCGCGCACACCCCTTAGCATCATCCCAAGCAGTCATCCCGAGCACGACACACCTAGCTCCTATGCACTCGAACTTAACACAGCATCAATCCGCTCAAAGCACATTCACCCCACCGAGCAATCGACCTTTCTTGATTGCGTATTGCGAATCATCTGCTCTAACGGACGAATTCACATCGGCTCAATGCCTGGATGCAGCCCCACGACATCGAATCGCATTACATCGATAAAGCAGAGATCATCTGTGAATCGCAGGCGGTAGGGAGTCAGGAGGGTTGAATTGGCTGGAATCGATGGCCAGATTCAGTTTCCACGATCAATGGATGTTATCCTGTGATTCGACTGGAGATTCATATCGTGGCTATAATTCATTCGAGGATTCAATGCAATAGATCGCCACCGAATCATCGGCACGTATGTGAATTCTAATCTGGAACAATCTTGACTTCCTCTGCCGCATCGTTCACGGGATTCGTTTCTCGGGAACTTAGACCAAGTCCGTTTTCCCGAATTTCCCACCACCGGATTCCCATATTTCGCATTCCACCCACGGGATATCCCATACCTTTTCCCATTTCGCCAACAACCCCGGGATCGATACTTTTCCCATTTCAACACACGGGACTGTCCCTCCTGAGTTCAGCACCAATGACAGCAGCCGCTAGCGAATTTTACTGCATTGGCTATCGCTTCTTCTGCAAGCCGTATGTCCACATCGTGCATGGGCTAATTATTTCTTGCCTCTCAGCCAAGCTAATTAATCCAGACCTCTCCTGAGCCGGTGCGACCCTGGGAGCCCCTGGCAGGAACGGTTGTGGGTTGTGGCTGATGTCGACCCAAGTTGTCTCTTGCTGAGGTGTTTTTGCAGATCAACTCTGGGAAATCCCGTGCGGGCCTTGGAGATTGGTGGGATGGGAGGAAATCTGGCTCTGTTACGGCCCTCTTGACTGTTAACTTATTAATCTGAAAATAAAGAAGTTAAAATGACTTTTATAGAACTTTGTCAGAGATTTTGTTCACTTTGGCCCCAGGGAAGGCGCTGAAGTTTGCTCCGCAGGGCGTTGTTCCACCAGGTGAGAGTCGTCTGAGGAGCTTGACAGCTCAGCAGGAGCGGGAGGAGACGAGAGAAGCCGATGCCACTCTGTACACGTGGACCTCAAGTGACCACAATTCAGGGACCACAGATGACCATCAGTGACCGATTGACCATCAGTGCCATCGGTGACATCAGTGACCAGCAGTGACAGCACGTGGCACACTGATCAGCTGACCATGACTCACACCTCAGTCTACCAGTGTCATCAGTGACCAGCAGTGTAACAGAGTGGACCATCATGGCCACATGACCAGCAGCGCCATCAGTGCTAAGTCGCTGACCATGATGACACTCAGTGCCATTCAGTGACCATTGAATGGCACATCAGTGGCCATCAGTGACCAGCAGTGTCCATCAGTGACCATCGGTGTCCATCACTGACCAGCAGTGGCCATCAGTGGCCATCCGTGACCATCAAGTCCACATGATCCAGTGGGGACCACAGTGACCAGCAGTGACAGCAGTGACCACAGCTCCAATCCTCCCCCGGCTGCTCGGACACTCCTGCTCTGGGCACAGAGAGATGAGGAGCAGGACCTGATCAGCATCGGAGGCGAAGAAATCGGGATCCAGCAGGAACCCAAATGCTGAGAACTGCGCCCCGTTGGACCCATGGACATTGAACCCATGGAGCTCTCTGGGCTTGGGCTGGAGAAAGTTTGGGGCAAATCTTGTGAAATCCACGTGTCACGGAATGATTTTCTCTGCACAGCCGGGCTGTGTGTGGCTGAATTGATTCATTTTGGTGACATCCTGAGGTTCCTCCCCTGCCCAGTCCGGGCTCCCACCCCGTCAGGATCCCAAACCCAAACTGGTGGTGAGGGAAAATCTCATCCCAGGAGGAGCGAAGGTGAGAACAGCCCGGGGAGGGGAATTGTCAGAACGCAGCCAGAAATAGAACCCGAATTTTCAGGTTCATCCCACGCTGTCTGCTGAAGGAGTTGATTTTTCACTGTGTGTTTTTCAGACCGTTATTTCCTGATTTTTTCTTTTTTCCTCATTAGTGTAGGTCATAATTTTTAGGTGTTTCACAGTCCCAATAGGATATCAATATCATTATCAACATCCAATATTTATGCATAAATAAACATTATATGAAATAAACTATTTTAAATATTTACTCTATATTCATAATGAATTTATATTTATATTTTTAATAAATTATTATTAAACATATTTTTAATTTATTCTATAAAATATTATTTATTTAATTAATTTTAGTGGATCTTGCTTTTTTTTCCCTCAAGGCATTTGTCACTGAGAACAATCTGGATCCTTCTCCTTCTACAGGAGAATTTAATCCCATCATGAAAATGAATAAAAATCTTCAAGATGGGAATCCTTCCACTGTGTCTTGGAGAGCCTGTACTCTCTATAGAATGCAAGAGTTTGGCAGGTAAATAAGAAAATATTTTCATTTATTGAGTTATGTTTAAAATCATGTGTCCTGATACATTTTCCAATAGTCTGAAAAAAAATTTTACGTGTTAAAAATCTCTTTTTTACATGATAAAATCCCATTTTACACGTTAAAACTCCCTTTACATGTAAAAATGCCCTTTTATGCGTTTAAATTTCCATGTTAACCTGTTAAAATCCCTTTTATGTGTTAAAATTCCCTTTTTACGCGTTAGATTCCCGTTTAGTGTAAATTCCTTTTTTTATGTGTAAAAATTCCCTTTTACGTGTTATTTCTTTTTGCATGTTTAAATTCCCTTTTTATGTGTTAAAATTCCCATTTCACATGTTAAAATTCCCTTGTTACATGCTAAAATTCCTTTTTTCTGTTAAAATTCTCCTTTTTATTGTAATTCTAGTTTACTGTTAAAATTCTCTTTTCCTGTTAATAATTCCCATTTTACGTGTTCAATATCCCTTTTTCACGAATAATTCCCATTTTAAGTGTTATTAAATTCCCTTTTACATTTAACATGTCTCTCTATGTGTTTAAATTCCCTTTATGTATGTTGAAAATTCCCATTTACAGTTAAAAATCCCTTTTATGCGTTAAAATTACCAGGGTTTGTGTTAAATATCCCTTTTCACACGTTAAAACCCCATTTTACACGTCAAAATTCCCTTTACACATTTTTGCACACCCTCTAAAGGCCCTCGGCTGAGATAACCCCTCACAACTCTCCCAGGCCTCATAAAGCAGAATCCAGATTTAACAAAAAACTTCTAAAAACAAATAATTGGCCTCTTGAGCATAAACACGGCTCCGTTTCTAAAGGACATTTGCTGGCGTTAAACCAACCTTTCTCTCTCGGCTGGAAAACGGATAAATAAAGAAATAATTGCCAAGGTTTTGTGTCACGATAATTATTACTCTGGAAAGATGAAGACGCTGCCCAGAGGTCGCGGCTGACCCGTTAATGAGCCCATCAAGTATCGCCATCACTAATTTAACCCGAGATGCATTATTGGGGAACTTTTCATCCCTTCCCGTTCTCGTTCCTCAGGGTCCTATTATCCTGCACCGTTCGGTGATGGGTATTCCCGACGGGAAGAGCAGGGGTTTAACTGTCTTGGGAATGTTTGGGGCTGATTCCCAAATTCTGCATTTTAACCCTTGAGGGAATATTTGGGGCTATTCCCGAAATTCTGCACTTTATCTGTAGATTATTTGGGGTGATTCCCAAATCTCTGCATATTTAACCCTTGGAGGGATGTTTGGGGCTGATTCCCATAGGAAGTGCTGTGGTTTAACCCTTGTGGGAATATTTGGGGTTAATTCCCAAATCTCTTCACTTAAAACTCTCAGGGATGTTTGGGCTGATTCCCGAAATTCGCTGATTAAACCTCTGTAGGGAATATTTGGGGCGTATTCCCCGAATTCTGATTTTAACCCTCTCAAGGAGCTTTGGGCTTCCCAAACCTGTGCACTTTACCCTTGGAGGGAATGTTGAGGGGTGATTCTGAAATTCTCCCGGAATATTTGGGGTTGATTCCCAAAGGCAGAGCTGGAATTTTACTCTTGTGGGGAATATTTGGGACTGATTCCCGATCTGCACTTTAAACCTCTCAAGGAATCTTTGGGGCTGTTCCCAAACCTGTGCACTTTATCTTGTACGGAATGGTTATGGCTTATTCCACTGGAAGAGCTGGAATTTAACCCTTGTAGGGAATCTTTGGGGTTGATTCCCAAATCTTTTCTATTAACCCTCTCAGGGAATATTTGGGGTTAATTCCCAAAGACAAAGCTGGAATTTTATCTTGTTGTAGATATTTGGGGCTGATTCCTGAAATTCTGCACTTTAACCTTGTAGGGAATATTTGGGTGATTCCCAAACCTCTGCATTTTAACCCTCTCAGGAATGTTGGTGTTCCCAAGGCAGAGGTGGAATTTAACCCTTGTATTGAATATCTGTGCTGATTTCCAAATCTCTGCATTAACCCTTCAGGATATTTGGCTAATTCCCACTGGAGAACTGGAATTTAAACTTCGGAATATTTAGGGCTGATTCCCAAAACTTGCACTTCATCTCTCGGGAATATTTGAGGCTGATTCCCAAAATTCTGCTCTTTAACCCTCTCAGGGAATGTTCGGGGCTGGAGTGATGATCCAGGATCCCAGGGTTTTTCGTCCTCCTCACTCCTGAATATTTGCACAAATGAAACCTCCAGAGTCCCTTTGGTTGAGCTCCCTCACCACAAAAAAACCACTTTAATTTCCATTTCAGAGTCTTTTCCCAGGTTTTAGGGTGTGCCCATCACCTCCAGGCAGCTCAAGGGGTCTGGTTTTGGCATCTCTGCTCCTTCCCAGCAGCTTTTTGGATAAAATTGTCCTGGTCCCACTCTCCTCAAGGATGAATGACCCCACCTCTCCTGGCCTGATGTGCTCTGATTTGATCTCATTCTATTCTTATATTTCTAATTTCAAACACAGAGGAAAAATTAAATTGAACCTGGTCTGTGGCTAAAACTTGAACAAGGATGGGCTTGGTTTTCTCCAATCCTCCCTGGGGAAAAAAAATCAGTGAAAAGACTTGGCATAGGGTAGGGATTGGGAATTGTGGATCCGGGGAATGGGGGAGGTTTGGATGTGAGGAAAAGGGGATTTGGGCTTTCAGAGCCCCAGGAGTCGTTGTCTCCTGTTAGCAAAGATGACACTCACCGTGAATACCTGAAAGGCGTAATTAATCTGCCGTTAATTGAGTAATTCTGTATTTAATCTGTCCTAACAGAGCGTTCGATTGACTTCCTGAACCAATCGATTCCTCTCTCCCTCTCCCAGGTCGTTTTGGGTCGTTGTTGGTGGTTTTGAAGCATCGTCCAAACCCATTTTGGCTTCACCTGCAGCCGCTCCAGCAGTTCCCTCCATCCCCCCAGGGAGAGAATTACAATCCTAAACCCAATTCCCAAGGGATTTGTCATTCTATCCTTTAGGATTAAAAAAACCCATGTTGGAAAAGTCCTTTTCACCCCCATTAAATGCAGCCGGTGCCGAAACGATTGCGATTGATTTTGTCTGCTCTTGCAAACAATGAATTATCCNTTTTTCCCCTCAAGGCATTTGTCACTGAGAACAATCTTGGATCCTTCTCCTTCTACAGGAGAATTTAATCCCAAATCATGAACTGAATAAAAATCTTCAAGGATGGGATGTCCTGTAATCCACTGGTCCTTGGAGAGCCTGTACTCCTATAGAATGCAGGAGTTTGGCAGGTAAATAAGAAAATATTTTCATTTATTGAGTTATGTTTAAAATCAGGTGCTGCCTGATACATTTTCCAATAGTCTGAAAAGTATTTTACGTGTTAAAAATCTCTTTTTACATGATAAAATTCCCATTTTACACGTTAAAACTCCCTTTTTACATGTTAAAAATGCCCTTTTTATGCGTTTAAATTTCCATGTTACCTGTTAAAATCCCCTTTTTATGTGTTAAAATTCCCTTTTTACGCGTTAGAATTCCCGGTTTAGATGTTAAAATTCCTTTTTTATGTGTAAAAATTCCCTTTTTACTTGTTTAATTTCCTTTTTGCATGTTAAAATTCCCTTTTTATGTGTTAAAATTCCCATTTCACATGTTAAAATTCCCTTGTTACATGCTAAAATTTCCTTTTTTTCTGTTAAAATTCCCTTTTTATGTGCTAAAATTCCCAGGTTTTATGTTAAAATTCCCTTTTTCCATGTTAAAATTCCCATTTTACGTGTTCAAATTCCCTTTTTCCACGTTAAAATTCCCATTTTAAGTGTTAAAATTCCCTTTTTACATGTTAAAATGACCTTTTTATGTGTTAAATTCCCTTTTTTATGTGTTAAAATTCCCATTTTACAGTTAAAAATCCCCTTTTTATGCGATAAAATTACCGGGGTTTGTGTTAAAATTCCCTTTTCACACGTTAAAATCCCCATTTTACATGTCAAAATTCCCTTTACACATTTTGTGCACACCCTCTAAAGGCCCTCGGCTGAGATAACCCCTCACAACTCTCCCAGGCCTCATAAAGCAGAATCCAGAATTTACAAAAAAAACTTCTAAAAAACAAATAATTGGCCTCTTGAGCATAAACACGGCTCCGTTTCTAAAGGACATTTGCTGGCGTTAAAACCAACCTTTCTCCTCGGCTGAAAAACGGATAAATAAAGAAATAATTGCCAGAGTTGTTTGTGTCACGATAATTTATTAATCTGGAAAGATGAAGACGCTGCCCAGAGGTCGCGGCTGACCCGTTAATGAGCCCATCAAGAATCGCCATCAATAATTAACCCGAGATGCATTATTGGGGAGCTTTTCATCCCTTCCCGTTCCTCGTTCCTCGAGGGTCCTTCATTATCCCGCACCGTTCGGGTGATGGGTGATTCCCGACGGGAAGAGCGGGGTTTAACTGTCTTGGGGAATGTTTGGGGCTGATTCCCAAATCTCTGCATTTTAACCCTTGGAGGGAATATTTGGGGCTGATTCCCGAAATTCTGCACTTTAAATCTTGTAGGGATTATTTGGGGTTGATTCCCAAATCTCTGCATTTTAACCCTTGGAGGGAATGTTTGGGGCTGATTCCCAATGGGAAGTGCTGGGGTTTAACCCTTGTAGGGAATATTTGGGATTAATTCCCAAATCTCTGCACTTTAAACCTCTCAGGGAATGTTTGGGGCTGATTCCCGAAATTCTGCATTTTAACCCTTGTAGGAAATATTTGGGGCTGATTCCCCAAAATTCTGCATTTTAACCCTCTCAAGGAGACTTTGAGGCGGATTCCCAAACCTGTGCACTTTAACCCTTGGAGGGAATGTTTGAGGCTGATTCCTGAAATTCTCCGTGGAATATTTGGGGTTGATTCCCAAAGGCAGAGCTGGAATTTTACTCTTGTGGGGAATATTTGGGACTGATTCCCGAAATTCTGCACTTTAAACCTCTCAAGGAATCTTTGGGGCTGATTCCCAAACCTGTGCACTTTAATCCTTGTAGGGAATGTTTGGGGCTGATTCCCACTGGAAGAGCTGGAATTTAACCCTTCTAGGGAATCTTTGGGGTTGATTCCCAAATCTCTTCATTTTAACTCTCTCAGGGAATATTTGGGATTAATTCCCAAAGGCAGAGCTGAATTTACCTTGTAGGGAATATCTGGGGCTGATTCCCCAAACTCTGCACTTTAATCCTTGTAGGGAATATTTGGGGTTAATTCCGAAACTCTGCAGTTTAACCCTCTCAGAGAATGTTTCTGGCTGATTTCCGAAATTCTGCACTTTAATCCTTGTAGGGAATGTTTGGGGCTGATTCCCACGGAAGAGCCAGAACTTAACAATTAGTGGGAATATTTGGGGCTGATTCCCCAAACTCTGCATTTTAACTCTCTCAGGGAACATTTGGGGCATTCCCAAAATTCTGCACTTTAAATCTTGTAGGAATATTTGGGGTTGATTCCAAATCTCTGCATTTAACTCTCAGGAATTTTGCTCTCCAAGGGATGGTTTAACCTTTGAGGGACTATTGGGCTGATTCCCAAATCTGCACTCTAAATCTGTTAGGAATTTTGGGGCTGATTCCCAAATCTCCGCACTTTAACCCTCTCAAGGAATCCTTGGGGCTGATTCCAAAATCTCTGCATTTTAACCCTCTCAGGGAATGTTTGGGTTGATTCCCAAAGGCAGAGGTGGAATTTAACCCTTGCATTGAATATCTGTGGCTGATTTCCAAATCTCTGCATTTTAACCCTCTCAGGGAATATTTGGGGCTAATTCCCACTGGAAGAACTGGAATTTAAACTCTGGGAATATTTAGGGCTGATTCCCAAAACTCTGCACTTCAACCCTCTCAGGGAATATTTGAGGCTGATTCCAAATCTGCTCTTTAACCCTCTCGGAATGTTGGGGCTGGAGTGATGATCCAGGATCCCAGGGTTTTTCGTCCTCCTCACTCCTGAATATTTGCACAAATGAAACCTCCAGAGTCCCTTTGGTTGAGCTCCCTCACCACAAAAAAGAACTTTAATTTCCATTTCAGAGCCTTTTCCCAGGTTTTAGGGTGTACCCATCACCTCGGCAGTCAAGGGGTCTGGTTTTGGCATTTCTGCTCCTTCCCAGGAGTTTTGGATAAAATTGTCCTGGTCCCTCTCTCCTCAAGTGAATGACCCCACCTCTCCTGGCCTGATGGCTCTGATTTGATCTCATTCTATTCTTATATTTCTAATTTCAAACACAGAGGAAAAATTAAATTGAACCTGGTCTGTGGCTAAAACTTGAACAACGATGGCTTGGTTTCTCCATCCTCCCTGGGGAAAAAAAACAGTGAAAAGACTCGCAGGGTAGGGATTGGAATTGTGGATCCGGGGGATGGGGGAGGTTTGGATGTGAGGAAAAGGGGATTTGGGCTTTCAGAGCCCCAGAGTCGTTGTCTCCTGTTAGCAAAGATGACACTCACCGTGAATACCTGAAAGGCGTAATTAATCTGCCGTTAATTGAGTAATTCTGTATTTAATCTGTCCTAACAGAGCGTTCGATTGACTTCCTGAACCAATCGATTCCTCTCTCCCTCTCCCAGGTCGTTTTGGGTCGTTGTTGGTGGTTTTGAAGCATTGTCCAAACCCATTTTGGCCTCACCTGCAGCCGCTCCAGCAGTTCCCTCCATCCCCCCAGGGAGAGAATTACAATCCTAAACCCAATTCCAAGGATTTGTCATTCTATCCTTAGGATTAAAAAAACCCATGTTGGAAAAGTCCTTTTCACCCCCATTAAATGCAGCCGGTGCCGAAACGATTGCGATTGATTTGTCTGCTCTTGCAAACAATGATTATCCATCATCATCTTGTTGGAAAATACAGAGGTTTAAAAAAATTTATAAAACTTTACTCAGAGATTTTGTTCGCTTTTGCCCTAGGGGAAGGCGCTGAAGTTTCTTCCCAGGGCTGTCCACCAGGTGAGGCCTGAGGAGCTTCACAGCTCAACAGAGCAGGAGGGGACAGGAGAGAAGGAGCATCAGTGACCACCAGTGACCATCCGTGACCATCAGTAACCACCAGTAACCATCAGTGACCACCAGTGACCAGCAGTGACCAGCAGTGACCATCAGCAGCATCAGTGACTATCAGGGGCCATCAGTGACCTTCAGCGACCATCAGTGACCAGCAGTGACCAGCAGTGACCAGCAGTGACCATCAGCTCCAATCCTTCACCGGCTGCTCGGACACTCCTGCTCTGGGCACAGAGAGATGAGGAGCAGACCTGATTCAGCATCGGAGGCGAAGAAATCGGATCCAGCAGGAACCCAAATGCTGAGAACTGCGCCCCGTTGGACCCATGGACATTGAACCCATGGAGCTCTCTGGGCTTGGGCTGGAGAAAGTTTGGGGCAAATCTTGTGAAATCCACGTGTCACGGAATGATTTTCTCTGCACAGGCGAGCAGTGTGGGTGAAATGATTTCTGTGGCACATCCTGGCCAGGAAATAAAGCAATGCCTTGACTCTCTGACATTAATAATGTTGTTGGAGGGTTTTTGTTTTTCCCGCAGTTTTGGTGACAATCGCAGCTCCCGGCTCGACGCGCTGTTCCTGCCTTGGCTTTGGGAACGGAAAAACGCTGATGTTGCCACACGAATCGGGGACGTTGGAGGCCGAGGGAAGGTGGGGCTCTCCCTGCTTGGCAGGACAGGAGCCACTCGATTATTCTCACCTCGGAGCTTATTTAGCGCTTTGCGAGCTCAGAATTAAATAAATTACATTTATTTTTGCTTTTGCTTGTGGTTTCTGCTAAACGGCTGCTTCAGGGGTCAGCGGTGCCCGGCTGACCCCTCGGGCTGGGGCGTTCCTTGATTTTATCCAAATTGGGCACACGCAGCAGAATCCTGAAGGGAACTGGAATTTTTGGCTCCAATCCATTTCCATACGAGCCGGGCTGGGTGGTTTAGGGAGGTCTGAGTCCTGGGGATGGAATTATGGAGTCAGTTGACACAATTTGGGAAAACAGGATTTTTTCTGTGGAGAGGGTGGGGATGGGCACCACTGGTATCACCTTTTCTGGGTAAAGTGGTTTATTATTATTGAATATATTTTTATATTTAATAATATTTATATAATGCATTATATTAAATCTTATATTATGTAAAATGAAATATATACTATATAACAATATAATATTTATACATTAATAATTTATTAATTGTACGTTTAACAATATTTATATATTTTATAATGTTTAGTAATAACTTATATTTATTATTGCTATTATACATCAGTAATTTAACTTTTGTTATCATGTTATTATACAGTTATTTAATTAGTGGTTATTATTATTTAATCAGCTAGTTATTTGTTATCATTATTTATATTTATTATTTATTATTTATATTTATATTTATATTTATATTTACATACACATATACAGAAATCCATAAAAAATGTGCTTACATATAAATTTTTGGCAAAATATATATCAAATAATAAATAATTGACATATACAAATTAATAATTACACACCCTCACATCTATTTATATATAAAACAATCCCAGCACAAAATCCAGCACTTAGGCCTGCGCAGACCCATTTTCCTGGAAGAGAACCCCTGGATCCATGACTTTTCCCAGGATGGATAAATCCCACAGGTGACCCTTGCCCAGGGTTTTGGGAGCTTTTCCAGCTGGACCGAGCCCAGCCAAGCACTCAGAACATTCCAGATTCCCCCAGGCTGGGATTTCACCTTTCCCGAGCACTCAGAACATTCCAGATTCCCCGGGGTTGGGATTTTCACCTTTCCCGAGCACTCAGAACATTCCAGATTCCCCGGGTTGGGATTTTCACCTTTCCCGAGCACTCAGAACATTCCAGAATCCCTGGGGCTGGGATTTTCACCTTTCCTGAGCACTCAGAACATTCCAGAATCCCTGGGGCTGGGATTTTCACCTTTCCCAAGCACTCAGAACATTCCAGAATCCCCGGGGTTGGGATTTTCACCTCTCCCTGCTCCGTGGAAATGGAACCAAACCACAAAAAGGCCTTTGCAACCTCTCCTTTTCCATGTGGTTTTAAGCTTTTAAAGTCATTTATTTAGACTGATTGAAACTTTATCATTCTGCTCCTTTGGCAAATGTTCCAGTGGTTTTGTTTTCCATTTCATCAGAAAACATAATTTTTTTTTTTTTAAAAAGGAGGGGGTGGCATTTGTGCTGCTGAGTGAAAGCTCCCTGGGTTCATCTCAGCTCCTGGAATTTTATGCTTTGGAATTTTGGAAATTTCCATTAGATTTCCATTAGATTTCTAACAGAAAATTGGGTTTAAGGAAGCAAAATTGCTCCCACCTTTTGGTGGGAATGTGGGGATTTGGAGGTTCAGGGAGTCCGTGGCCTTTGCAACCTCCTCTTTTTCATGTGGTTTTAAGCTTTTAAAGTCATTTATTTAGGCTGATTGAAACTTTACCATTCTGCTCCTTTGGCAAATGTTCCAGTGGTTTTGTTTTCTATTTCATCAGAAAATGTAAAATTAAAAAAATAAAAAGGTGTTTCATAATAAAATAAAAAGGAGGGGGTGGTATTTGTGCTGCTGAGTGAAAGCTCCCTCGGTTCATCTCAGCTCCTGGAGTTTTCTGCCTTGGAATTTTGGAAATTTTCCATTAATTTTCCATGTGAATTTGAATGGAAAATTAGGATTTTTAAGGAAGCAAAATTCTGCCCACCTTTTGGTAGGAATGTGGGAATTTGGAGGTTCAGGGCTGCTTCAGCTCTCATAGGATCCAAGAAAATGGGAAAAGAAATCCCAAGAAATTGTTGCAGTTCCCGTGGACACAGCTCTGCTCACCCCCAGAGGTGGCAGAGCTCCAAATGGACCTGGAAAATCATCAGTGAGAGGTGGAATAAACAACTGCACATTTCATCTTTTACATTTATTGGGAATAATAAACCGAAATTCCCGCTCTGCTGCTCCCGGCCGTGATGCAGACGGGGTTAACCCAGACAGGGGGAAAAGGTATTTTCAACATCGTTTATGATAATTCAGCGCTGAATCTTCTTTGAGGGAGTTGTGAGCGCTGCTGTCCGACCCGGAACCAAAATAGTGATTAATGAGGATATTTTTCATATGCAAATGAGCATCTGATCTATAGGTAGCGACAAATTGTCAGAACAGAACAAACCAAAGGAGGGTTTTTAGTCAGAAGTGAATATTTATGCAGTGTGGGTGCAGATGCAGCCTGGATGCGGATATAGGGGAGGACAAGTTGCTTTCCATGGCTTGTTTTGTGGATTATTATTTATTTTTCGGGATGGAGATGAACTCTTGGCCTCCCAATCTCTTCCCTCTTCCTGCGGAGGGGTTGGACTTTGGGCTGGCTCTGTCTGGGATGGATTGCAGGGACAAGCAGTGAGCCAGGAATGAGGAATTGGGAGGGAAAAGCTGAAATCTGACCTTGAGATTTGCACAATTTTCATTTTTTGAGAGTGGGGTCACCAGTGGCACACAGACCCCCCCAGAAATCCCACTGTGAAACACTGAGCAGGCGCTTCCAGGGCCAGAATGGGGAATATTTAAAATATTTAAAAATTAAATAACGCTCAGTGAACGACTTTATAAAGCATTTTGGCATCCAGAGTGGGATTTGGGCAGGGAGCTGTTCCCCAAATAACGGATGGGGGTGTTTGGCACGGGGAGGGATGGAAATGGCACAAATATCTGAGTTTTGGGAATTGTTAAAGCTGTTCAGGAAGACTCCAGTGCTGCCCTCTGAGCAACCCAAGCATGATCCAAATCAGAAATGGTCCCTGGGAGATCCTGGAGCTGCCCTGAGGATCCAATTCCCTGCAGCTCCTGGATCAAGAAACTCCCAGGAGCAGCTCAGGGAGCTCCTGGTGCTCCACATCCCTCTGGCACCTCCCTGGGAATGGGCTGGGAATTAACCCAGCCCTGGAAAACTGGGAATTAACTCAGCCCTGGAGAACTGGGAATTAAAATTCCTTTTTTTTTTTTTTTTTTTTTTTTTTTTTTTTTTTTTTTCTGCTCCGTTCTCTTTGCCAGCAGCAGCCAGAGAAATGTTCTGCTGTACAGACTCGGGGTTGGGAGGGGAAGGAAGGAGGGAATAAACCTGTCACACTCGGGGGGGGAAAAAAAAAATAGCCGACTGGCAAATGACTGCTGGAAATGTAGCAGGGTACCAGGGGCATCTTTTCAGCCTCTTCAAAACCACCTATGCAAGAAACAACTCCCCCCTCCCTCCCCTCCGCTTCCCACATCCTGCAAAGTGCTCACGGCAGCCCGAACGGTGCCGGGGGGGTCGGGAGGCGATGCCGGCGGGGATTTGGGGTGCCGGTGGCGGGCACAGCCGCAGCTCCCGGTGCGAGTGCAGGTGCGGGGGTGGGCGGCTCAGGGGGGGCTCGCTCCGCGCAGCCCCCGGCTCGGGGCACGGATTGCCCGGCGGATCCCGCGGGAAGGCGCTGCGGGAGGAAAGGTGCGTGTTGGTGTGCCCGGAGGGGGGGGACATGGGCTAAAAATACAATGGCAAGTACAGTGAGTCACCTGGCCCAGGGACGCGCTGCTGCTGCCGCTGCCGCTGCTGCCGCCTCCCGGTGCCCCCCCTCCCCTCCGCCGGCGGATAATCCAGCTGCAAAATCCACCCCACAGCTGCGGCTGTGCCAGCAAACAAACCACAAAAGTTCACTCACCCATCCTTTTGTCATCAATAACGTCCTCCTTCGCCTTCCTCCAGCTGTTTGCTGCTCTCTCTTCCCGTTTGGTTTTTTTTTTTTTTTTTTTTTTTTGTTTTCCCCGTCGCCTCTTCCTCTCCTCTCTCTCCCTTTTTTTTTGGAACCGGTTCCTTCCTTCAAACCGTCAGCATCTTCATGTCACAGCCCGGCTGCCACTCGCCCCGCCGCATCCAGCGTGCCCGCCAGGAACCCCACAAAGTTCCCCGGAGAGGACCGGCGACAATTTTGGGGATGAGGAAGGGAAAAGGATAGGGAAGGGGTTGGGGGTGGGGAAGACAGGACGAAGGATGGGGGAGTGTGGGGGGTAGGGAGGGACTCTAAGCTCTGAGAGCCATTGTGGAAGTCAGCAGAGAGCCGGCGGCGTTAAGGGGCGATGGGCGAGGGGAAGCCGGAGCGGGCGATGGAGGCGAACCAACTTCTCAGCGAGGAAGGAGCGGAGCTCTGCCGGCGCCTCGCATCCCTCATTCCGCCTCCTTTGGCCATCGCCGGGCACCGCGATCCATCCTCATCCTCCGCCGGCTCCCGGAGCGGGCAGGGCCTCCCGGGCGGTGCCAGAGCCGGGCTCAGCAGCTCCGCAGGCTGGGTTTATCCATGCGGCTGGGCGCGTTTAAAGTGGTTTGTGGCGGTGCGGGGAGGCAGCTCTGCTCTGGTTCCGAGGCTTTCCGGAGAGCGATGATGCTCCGGCGCTCGCCGGTGCCGAGCTCGGAGTTTGTGGAACGCGGAGTGCCCTCCACTGGAGAAAACCCGGCGCGCAGCGGAGGCCGAACAAGTGAGGCTGTCATGGCTCTGCAGACTCCGCTTCCCCTCGGAAAAAAACCAAAATTAAAGCCGCAGCATCGCCTCGCCCGCCGGCCTCCCCTTGCTCCCGGAGCCCTCCGCCTCCCCGGGGTTAGGGAGTGCTGGTGGCGTGGGGATTTTCTGGCACAAAGGCCAAACCAAACACCTGCTCCCCCTTGGGATTTGCCAAGCCGGGCTTGTTCTAATCCACCTGACCCGTATATTTGGCTTGGGCAAATTCTAAACTGTTTCTCTCCTTTTTTTTTTTTTTTTTTTTTTTTTTCGTCTGTATTCCCGGGGAGGGATGACAGGAATAGGAATATTTGCAGATGGGAAGTCTCGGTCCAGGGTCGAGGGGCAGGGGCTGTGATCAAACTGATCCTCCCGACAAAAGGCGTTTGTTTGACTGCAGGCAGCAACTCCAAATGTAAACACTCCGTGTCCTGCTGCGGCCGGGACAGGGTTAATTCCCTGCTTTGCCGCCTGGATTTATTTTTCTTTTATTTTTAAATCTTAAGTGCCTTTTAGTCAGAAAAGCCTTGACTTTGATGAACAAGGCAGAACTGAAGCTGCAGAATCGGTGACACCTTTTTGTTCCTCCTGAGCTCCTCTCCTGTGGCTCTCCCAGGGCCGGAGCTGGGATCCTGCAGGATCCGGGGGTGGATCCAGGGGGATCCAGGGGATCCGGTGGGATCCAGGGGAGATCGAGGCGGATCCAAGGGGGATCCAGGGGGCGGATCCAGGGGGATCCGGGGTGGGATCCAGGGGGATCCAGGTGGGGATTCAGGGGGGATCCAGGCTA